>JAHNEJ010002345.1:0-86476 GCA_022559845.1 Amorphophallus konjac | reverse complement strand
CAACAAAAAGATGTACTTCTGTTTTGACTTGGTCAAAGTGTGATGACAGTTTTGCCCCCGGCTTCTCTTGCAATTACCTTTAGTGTCCTGCACACACATAATTACGATTTAATCCATAAAATTTACCATAATGTGAACATAAATCTCAAATGCTCATGGTTATGCAATGAAGAATTAATGCTCATGGCCCTCAACTTCAATTTATTAAATAATATTAATCAAATTAATCAATTTACGTGAAAGCCCCAATTTAAACGCGGAGTTGAGGTTAACTATGAAATATGCATAATTGCATAATTATATGCGCATAATTGCATAATTATATGCACATAAAATGTTGTGTATGCAATGAATTATCATAGAAAATGGACACTTATCAATATGCAGTTAACTAGAACTAAAATAACTACGTTTGGCAGCAGCAAAAACAACTCGGATGTTCACTGAGCGGTGTCCAATAGATCACACAGACCAAATCTCGAACACTTAGCACACAAACTGAAAGTGCATCATGCGGAAGCAATCAACATCCATTAATTCAAACCAAACTGCAAACAAGGATGTGATGACAAGCTAAAATAAAACGAATGATGACCTTGACATATATTAATTCATGCAGATCATATATCAAGCACATTAGCTTAAACCAAGTTAAACATTATATCAAATCATAATGAGGTATCAACTCATGCATCAACCTACGATGGGAGGTAGAAGATAAGGAACAAGCGCACAGTGACAACCCATAAAACACATAGGATTTTTAAGGTGGTTTGATCTGCCTCGTAGATCTACGTCCACCCCTCACTCAAACCTGAGTGAGACTTCACCTTACAAACCGCAAGAAGCAGACTCAGTCTGCGACAACTGCTGACGAATAGCTTGAACCAGAGAAGAGAGGAATCCCTCAACCCCTGATCTAGCACCAAGCTAGATAAGAACCCACTACCACTATAGTGAGCGGAGGAACACGCCTCCCTTCCTCTGCGAACACAGAGGGAACCCGTGAACAACGTCCCGTTTGCTCACAACCCAGAGGACGATCCTCTCTTCCTCTGAACCTTCAGAGGGAACCCAGAGAAGGCACTTCACCCTTCTTCTGTAGACACAGAAGGAACCCGATCCCTAGACAGGGTATCGAAAAAGTAGAAGAAAAATAGAGAAATAAGCAAAAAGGAAGAACAAAACACAAATAAATGTAGCTCCTAATGATCAATATAGTTCTGGATTTGATCCACGAACTGGTAAATAAATCAGATCTTCAATGGAAGCTCCAGATGCACTCAAATTCTTCTTCGAACTGGATATCTGGAACTGCACCTGTTCTCACTTTTTTCTCTTTTTTTTCTTCTCAAGACTCACTCTCTTTTCTCTTCGCAATTGTGGCTCTTTCCCTCACAGCTCTGTCTCTGGCAGAGGTTTTTTTTCAATGGCTACGGCGGCTCTTCTTTTATGGCCACGCCACCGTTTCACTAGAGGGCGAGACCCTTTTTATAGGAAACAAGGGCTCCGTAAATTCAAGTGGATAAGAGAGTTATTTAGCTAAAATCCCATTGGTCCATTTGGGCAATTAGGAATATTCTTCCTTAAGAGTCTTCTGGAAATACCCCAGGTGCCTTAGGAACACATTTGAATCAATTAAGCTCGACGCACATGATTCCTTAAGTGATCACGTTCGTCACTCGAGGTGACACTGCTTTGACATACCATGAACGCAGGTCGAAGCACTTACATAGAATCTGCTTGCAAAGGATCATTTCATATGTGAAGCTGCATCGACATACTCCAGTGTTGCGTCGATGCAGTGTAGACAAATAGCCCTTTAGGCAACGTGCTTCATGTACTGACCTTTGGCTTAGTGTGTCAAGGCACATACTTTGATGCGTCGACATGTCCCTATAGCATACGCTCTCTATTGTTCTGCTGCATCGACGTGTTTAGCCTTGGCATCGACCTGGCCTTTCAGCGTAAGCTTCTAGTTGGTCTATTGCGCTGATGCAGCCTACTGGTGCTATGAATACTGGCAGACAACTCAATGCTACGTACAAAGCAGTCACTTGTGGCGACGAAGCACTAGTGCAGACAAAACGTTGGAAGCTGTATCTTCGTCATGACTGTGTGAAGCAGCGGCTGCCCTGCTTTGACGTCCTGAAGGCGAGCTGAACGACTTGATCTTTTGAATTCTCATTTATGCGTTGACGTAGTGGACATCCTGCATCGACTCCACTTTGTTTCTAGTGAGTTGACTTTGGCTGCCTTTCACTTCTTTCCTATTCACTTAAACTCCACTACTAGGACTGCTTGACATACCAACATCAAAACCATGGACTCATCATGCATCGACGTAGCTTCACAACTTGATCTAGGAAGTCTACAAGCCCGCCTTCACCTGACTCCCTGCTCTTCAAGAATCATCATATGATAAAATCATGACAACTTCAACAAGACATAAGAGCAATTCATAAACCATCAAAATTAATTCACCATTGCAATAGTGCTCAGGATATCAAACATGTGACTTTGACTTTATTGATAAAACATGAATTCTATGCATATGCAAAATAATGATGAGTCAGTGTTCGACATCATCAAAACCATACTCATGGTGTTCGACATCATCAAAACCATAAACCATACCATAAGCCACAGGGGTACAACAACAGGTACGACCTATCTTATAGAATATTTTGCAAATTTGAATCTAGATGTTGATGCAGGAGAAGAAGGAGGTATTATTAATCTTCGGTCGCAACCTACATTAATTGTAGACCTAGTCAAGTTACAAGATAATGACCCTACATTAATGGAGATCAAAGTTAATATTGATCAACGGCTGGAATTTTCTATCTCAACCGATAGAAGGCTATTAATCAAATATCAGATCTGTGTGCCGATCATGTCGACGCTAAGAAGTTGATCATGGAAGAAGCTCATAAGTCAAAGTATGCTATTCATCTTGGTGCTACCAAGATGTACCCAGAATTAAAGAGCAATTTTTGGTGACCCAACATGAAGAGAGAGATAGCGGACTTTGTATCACACCTGCCTCACTTGTCAGCAAGTTAAGGCAGAACATCTAAAGCCCACTGGTAAACTACATTCCTTAGAAATTTCTGAATGAAAGTGAGAGAGTATAGGAATGGATATCATCATGGGTTTTACCTAAGACAAGAGGTGCACATGATGGTATATGGGTGATCATAGACTGATTGACTAAATCTACACGCTTTCTACCTATCAAAAGTCGATGGTCTGTGGATATATTAGCAGCTTTATACATAAAGGAGATTGTCAAGCTACACAGAGTCCCTGTCACTATTATTTCTGATGGAGACCCTCGATTCACATCATAATTCTAGAAGGGTCTACAACATTCATTAGGGACCCGACTCAATTTTAGCACTACTTTTCACCCACAAACTGATGGACAAACTAAGAGAACAAATTAGGTGGTAGAGGATATGCTCAGAGCATGTGTTATTGATTTTGGTGGGAGTTGGCATGACCACTTGCCTCTAGTGGAATTTATCTACACAATAGCTATCAAGATAGCATTCAAATTGCACCATTCGAGGCATTATATGGAAGAAGCTGTCGCTCACCTATATGTTGGAATGAAGTTGGGGAAAAGACTAACTTCTAGGCCCTGAAATATTAGAGATACTACCGAGAAAGTAAAGCTTATTCGAGAGAGACTCATATGGCTCAGACTAGCAAAAAATCATATGCTGACAATAGAAGGCGAGATCTGGAATTTCAAGAGGAGACCACATATTCCTCAAGGTTTCTCCAGGTCGAGGTATTCGAAGGTTCAGGCATTAAAGGCAAGCTCACTCCGAGATTCATCGGCCCTTTTGAATTCTTGAAAGGGTTGGCGAGGTCCCATATCGGATAGCTTGCCCCTCAATTAGTGGAGTCCGACGACGTATTTCATGTTTCTATGCTCAAGAAGTACGTCTATGATCCTTTCCATGTCATAAGTCATGACGTCTGGTGATCAAAAGGATATGACCATATGAGCAAAAGCCGATCAGAATCATCGATCGAGAAGTGCGTCAACTTCGGAACAAAACAATCTCCAAGGTAAAAGTCGATGGAATAAATACTGACCAAGAGACGACATGGGAAATCGAGGAAGCTATGCGCAAGAGATTCCTAGAACTGTTTGACTGTAAGTATACTCTCCATAAAAATCCATGAAATGAATTTGGGGACCAAATTCTCTTAGTGGGGCAGGGTGTAATGCCCGAGAATTTTCTGGGATTTTTCAAGATTAAATGGAATTTATTAAAAATTTAAAAGGCTTAATGGACTAATTAAACGAATTAAGGGTTAACTAAATTAATTTAAAAGTCCTATATTAACCAAAGGGCCAAGCCCACTTAAATTGGGCCCAAAGACAATTTCTAAGACTATTAGGCCCAAGCCCACACCTAGAAACGTAATAGGATTATATTTAAATTCAAGTTGATAATTAAGGATAATTACAAGAGGGAATTTGAATATAATTCAAATTCTGGCACCCTGGCTAGTAGCGGTTTATCGCAAGACCGCTACTTGATTAAAACGGTCCAAGGGAGACCGCTACTAGGTTCCGTGAACGCAAGTGAGACAAACGTGGAAAATGGGATTTTTCCCATCCCAATCCCTATGGTTCGATGCTATCTGGCATGACAACCTAGACTAGGACTCTTAGGGGATCGATCCTATCTAAATTAGGGCTCTAAGTTCGATCTAAACTCTCAAACCCTAGCCTCTATAAATAGAGCCCAGATTCGACCTGTGCAAACCTTACTTTTGGCTCGCGTATTTCAAAGGTAATACGTTGTCATCTCAGGGTAAGCTTTAGACGTTTTTATTCTCCTTTGTATTGTCTAACTCCCCTCCGAATTCCATGATAGGAGGTCAAGCAACTGGAAAGCTAGAGCATCCAGAAGTTGCGATTTCTCTGCAAAACGCACAGGAACAGGCGCAACCGACCCGTAAAGACTCGAAGTTTAGGAACCCTAAACAAGGTATTTTCAGGTTGATCCTTTAGAATTATTTATTCCCCTTTATGTCTTTTTATTCCCTCCAAATTCTATGGATTTAGGTCAGGAGGTTAAGGAGATAGAAGGGCAAGAAGCTGCTATTTCTACGCAAGACTCGTAGGAACCAGCACCATCTTCCAGTCAGAAATTCACACTCTAGGAGTATTCCCAGAGATAGGTTATCTCATGAACGGCTTAAACATCAAGTTAGGAACAAAAGCCCTCTAACCTTGTGCATTTTCATGCTTTCTACATTGAGAATTTCATGTTTTATCATGGCTACGCAGTTTAGATAATTCTGTATACATGATTCCAGCCCTTAATAGAAAAGATGATACTTTGGCTTAATCCATGCAACCCATGCATCTCCATGATTTAATCTTATTCTAAGATGTCATGTTTATCTGTTTAGCATGTTTTATGCAATTATTAATCCCAGTTTTGGCCCTGTGCATCGATTTTTACTTCTATCTATTACAGAATAAAAACGGTCTCACAGAGATCACTATCATCAAATAGCGGTCCCAACAAACCGCTACTTCAAGGAAGCGGTTCTTTCTAGACCGCCTTATGTTTTCTATTTTCTACAACATGTTAACTCCAACATAACGCAGATTAGCCTTATTAACATATGTTAAGCCTAAATTCATTAGGTCCTATTCTAGGTTATGACCCTAGATTCATGATTTTGGTTATATTGTGTACCAACTATGATAGATTCCATGTCTTACATGTTCATAAGATTATTTTAATCTATGTTAATTTCATGCCAAAATCATATATTTTTATTAAAGCTAATTTCAATGGTTTATAAAAACTTGTTTCATTGATATTTGATCGTTTTTACACACAATTCACTCTCATCCCTATGTCTTCGTAAGTACATGCACGTGTCCAGGTACGATGCTATTAGTTACACTTGCACTTGATAGGCACACTCTCTTTGACTTGTGATCCTCTCCAGTTGGATATCTCCTTCCACAGAATAGATGATCTTGTTTCAAGGCCTCCGTAAGTCTCCGCGAGCCTAGGATTCCCACTAGGACCCGAGCTAGTTGTACCCTAAAGCCCAATGGACTATAAAGCACTTATGATACCGGCATTTTTCCTATACCCTGGCAAGTTGCGGCCATCCAGCGACCGCCTATGTCAAGTAGCAGACTTCCCGTGACCGCATTATGCTAGATTACTCTACTGCGTCGACCCTTCTTGTTCTAGCATTGACTCTGTGAGGAAATAGTCTTTACTTGACCCCATTTCAAGATAGCGGTCCTGGCTAGACCGCAACCTCTTGAAAATGGTCTCGGAAGGATCGCTTTCTTCCCAACTGTCCTTAACCCGAGGTTTGACCCAAGGGTTGAGTTTTCCTATGTTTCTAGATGGTCTATGGATTATCTGGAGTCCAATATCTTATGTATTAAGTTATTAATGAATTTTGAAAATTAATAAATGTACCGTTATGCAGTCGGATTCCTTCCATGGCATGACCTTGTTCTTAATTCGACTTTGAACTCACATGTTCATAATTGGTGCATTCTTACCTTGATATTTTGTTGTCATAAGCTTATTGTTTGAACTTACATTATTGGCCTGCATTTATATCTCGTCGAAGTAGCTTGATTTATAACTTGAAGATGCAAGAGCAGCACGGACAGTGTCCAAGGGCTCGACACTAGCCCCCTCGACAGATAGTTGGGAACATGCTGTAAAGCATGGGGTATGATGAACACTGAGTCGCATTGCGGCGGGAGTACTTTTTTATAGACGAGTGAAAATCACGAGGCTCATCATGTACATTACTTTCTAGTGCATAGCCTTTATAGTTATAGAAAAGTATATTCTCGTTACATGCTAGTATATTCTCGTTATATGAAAGCCACTTTATGTTCTTGCTTGATCTTGTTATCATTCTACATGAACATTCATATCTCTATCATCTACATCTTGCTACTCGTGGTGTACTTTAGGTTTTATCATGCATTTTACCGTATTTCATTTATCTCACTTTCTAGAGCTAATTGGTTAATTACTTAAACTTGCCTTCATGTTGATACGAAGATACCTACTAGGCAAGTGTGCTCATTCCTACTTTCCAACTTTTCAGGAACTTCTAGCGGGTAAGATTCAGGACTACTCAGTGACGAGTCCTGAGAACGATTAAAGATCGAGAGAAGGACGTAGACATGGGTCCATATGACTAGTCATGATGTCAATTATGTAATTCTCTTTTATGAGTATAGTGAAAGGCAGTCAAGTGTCGTGTTACCCATGAATTATTATTATTTCAATAATATGAAAATTTGAGTATATTACCTAGTGTTCACTCTTATGTGTATGAATGTTTAGCGCTCTGATTGTCCTTGCTAGCAGTGTGGCTTACTATGTCGGTTTGTTCACGTTCCAGTCTCTAATTTCCGCTGCATTCTCGGGGCGTGATATCTCTCTCCCATCTCTCATTTCTGTCCCCCCCTCTCTCGATTCTCTCTTTCTCTCCCTCTCTTCTCCGGCGGCCGACGGAGGAAGGCAGGGGCGAGGCAGAGAGGCTCGTGGGGCGAGGAGCTGCGAGGATGGAGCGTGGATTGAGTGGAGGAGCGGCGTGGCTTATTTGCGAGTTCAAGACGTCGGTGGGTTTCAAGAAGCGATTTCACAAGGAAACGGCATCCTCAGCATGGGAAATCTTCCATGAAGGTAGGGGGACGAATCCCGGCCCCTTGTGGTTATTTTCCCACGGTTTCGTAGGCCGAGTGAGCCGAGCGTGGGTTTTTCTTCATGCTGGCTGGTTTTTCCATGTTTAGGGTTGACGAGTTTTTCATCGATCGATCGGCATTTTGCCGTTTATTTCCATTCATTTTTGGGGTTTGGGACCTGGGGAATGGTCCCTATTGTTTTCCCCCTCGATTGGGATCCAGTGGGCATGGAAACCAGACCCCTAGGTGACGTTCGGTCGACCGATGGCGTTTGCCACGGACTGGTCTCTGCCCCAATTCGGTCGACCGATGAGCCCTGTTCGGTCGACTGACCAGGGCAGAGCTCCCCTGCTGTTGGGCCGGTCGATCGCCCAGGTCGGGCTGGTCGACCGACCCCTATTGGTCGATCGACCCATGAGGATTGGTCCACCGAACAGCAGCCCTTTGGCCCGTTTGGCCCCCAGTCGACCTGGTTGTGACCTATTGGTTGACCTCGGGCCCGTGGATGTCTCGGACACCCCGGGTACCGTGACCATGTTTTTAGGTGTCCGGAGTTATCATGTTACCTCGATTAGCATGCCTGTAGGTTTTAAGGTTTGGGTGACTTTGTGCATTCCGGGCTTCCGTGTTTACGCTTGATCAAGTCACCATGGATCGGTATAAGTGCGGAGGGCTATTCCCGCATGATGTTAGCTTTCTTGAAAAGTGGTTTCCATGTGGGCCATGCATATGGCCTATGAACTGTGAGTCTTATGACCCAGCTGAGACTGGTGGTTTTCTTAGTTTTTTTCTTTGAAAGGGATTAAGCTCGTGGTTTATGTCCTGCCTTAAAAGCTATATCATACCTGATTTTTCACCCTAGGTTAAGGAAGATTGACGGCATGGAGCTGTCCTGTACAATGGTCTTGACCCGAGTCTCGTGACTCAAGGACCGTTGGTTAGTAGGTCTAGTGGACTACCAGAGTCTGTGGCATCGTGCCACCTGTGTTTCGAGCTACGTAATGGCGGGCTCGTGGGAAGCCTGTCAGTAATACAGTTTTGTTCCTTCCGAGAGTCTTTCTCTCGAGTGACCATTCCCACTATCATAGCTTGCCTAGGCACGTCTGTGCCTACCCACCGGGGGGGTGGAGAGCTAGACATGAGAGTGACATTTTTAGGCTGGATTGCCGTAGGGCCTCCCACTGTAGCGGCTCGAGTCCGGGCCGGAGGAAAACCAGCTAGAGGGCATGACGTAGGGCAGTCAGTCAGTGTGTGAAACACATGGTCAGAGACTTCGGATGCGTGCTGACGAGCATGACCCCGACTAGACCCTTGTCCTGTGGTTACTAGTACGGTGTCTCAATTTTTCCTTGGCGAGAGAGACACCTGGGGCGCGAACTAAGTCGTCAGTGGACACATCCGGCCTTGCTTCTAATGGGTAGTACTCCTGTCACACGAGACGCGCTTCTTCGTGTTTCTTCGGTGGTTTTTGGGTGGGTCTTCCCGACTCTGAGGTCTTGGGTTTCTGGTAGGGTTATCGAGGTTTCACCCAGACCGTGTAGGGTTCACGATGGCATGGTCGTGACCATCTCGGACCATGTGGTCTTGGGTTAGGCCTTCGTCTGTGAGGACAGGCCTTCACGATAGAGTTGTCGTGTATTTTCTCCTGGCGACGTAGCTGGGGTTTCCCATCTATTCGGTAGTCCCACAACTATGAGATCGGGGCGTTCTTTCCATATTGTTAGGAGTAGCTTTTAGAGCCGAGGTTCCAGCGGCTACCGGGTTTCCTATTTGTTACGGTTGTTCCTTCCGTTGCCATTGTTGTGGTTGATACTCCGCTGTTGTCGTTCTCCTTTAGCACTGTTTCTTTTATTACTATTGTTGTGGTAGGGTTCCACGGGACCCCTACTGAGCCAATGCGATGAGGCTCACCCCCTATTTTTCAGGTGTAGTGGTTCCTCCTCGAGATTCGGAGGTACAACGCGGAGGTTCGTAGTTGCCAGCTCGCTGGGCCGAGTGTTCACTCGGCGTTGAGTATGTTTCTTTCCCTATAGACTGTACTTGTTGGACTGGACTCCGTAGTTTAATTTATTAATTGAAAAGTAATTTCTTTCTGTCATTTAAATTACTAATTGTAATTGTTTCCTGCTTTATTTCATATTTCAATGTACCTCCACACTCCTTTCTAACCCTTCCGAGCCCTCCGGCTCGTGGGGGTGGGGGGCCAGGATTTGAATGGTAATGGTTATTCTGGGTATCCGGTCTTGGGTCATTACAGATGGTATTATAGCGAGTGTTTGTGGAGCGTACATGGGAATTTGAGATAATTACATCGTTCAGAGTCCATAAGTCCAGTACAGTCGGCAGCTGGCATAGGGTTTTTATGTTTATTTACCGCTTTGTTTCTCGCTTGAGAGCTAGAGTGCCCGGCGTTGGCGCTGTGAATATTTTCGTTGGAGTGCCGGCGTGGGACCTGGAGAGTAAGATAGTGACCTTTCTTCCCCCTTGGTGGTGGCCCCGGTGGTGCTGCGTTGGGCAGAAGTTTGCCGGTTGGTACGATGCTGCGGTGCTGCGTTCGAGGAATCAATGGTGAGGTCAGGTGGCTGGCGAGGATTGCTTATGGTTAGGTGGCCGTAAGTGTGCTCTGAGAGAGTTATTGTCATTTTGGCCACCCCAGCTTGAGGTTTAGCCAACCCTTGAGGCGTCAAGATCATGGTTTCAGGTGGCAGACCGGGTGCCCCGATCGAGAGATGTGCTCGAACGAGCGGAGGATCTTCTCGATGAGTTGCTAATTACTGAGCCTGATTTTCTAGTTATGCTCTGTGGCATCGAAGATAACGTGCCAGTCCCGATCATTTTGCAAATTTGAGGCAGGATTGGGCAGAGATATCCAGTGAGCTCTAAGTCCTGCGCTTTTACGCGTAATGGGCTATTTTAGTCCCGATTTGGTTCAAGATTGTATGGCGGTGGCTTGATTTGTGGCCCATATTTGGAATTTGGGGCCATTGTGCATCACCTTGGATGCGCCGTGTGGCGGCGGCAGTGAGATGTGAAGATTCCGTAGCAAATTCGGGAGTTGAGGATGAACGTTGGCAGGGTCGATCGAGGTTCATGTTGTGGCTCTTGGCGTGGTGGTCTGCGCGGCGGCAGCTCAAGAGATGGATATTTTGAGGATCCGAGAGTCGAGAATGGATTGGCATAAGCAAGGAATAGATTAGAGGGAATGGATTGGCATAAGCATAAGCAAGGACAGATTCTAGCCTTCGAGCCTGGCATCTTTTGTGGTTCTTCGCTCCTAGGTAAGCATTTTGGCCTATTGTGGGTTCGGGGATCAGAGGCAGTATGAGAAGGGATGACCGCTGCCAGCGACTAGCTCAACTGCTGTGGTAGAGTATGCTGGCGATCAGCGGAGGCCAGTGCTCAAGGCGTGGTGAGTTGCAGTTTGGGGAATTGCAGTGATGGTGCATCAAGAGATGCTGGGAGTGTGGTCCGACGGGACACTTGGCGAGTGTTGTCAGAGGAGTTTGACCTGACGTTATTGATGGTTTTCTGGTGCTGGAAGGTGTGTTTCCCAACGTGTGTGAGGTTTGAGGTCAGGTCAAGCGTGGAGATCTCCTGATTTGTAGGAGGTATGTCGATTTTCTCCTTGGTCGAGAGAATCATGTTTTGCTAAGTTTCGTCGTCTTGCATCGCGGGTTCAGATTGGTTGGCCTCTTGTGCCAAGAAATTCGTGCGAGGTGTGTTATGTGTTTGGCAATATGGTTGCCTGTAAGAAGCGATCCCATCCCCTGATGCGTAAGGGTGCATTGGCATTATTCCGGAAGGATGTGTGCCAGTTGGCAGTGCTTGTGAAGACTCGTGGCTGGTGTTGTGATGTCTGATGTGTTGTGAATTGGAGCATGCGGAGTTGTAGGAGGATGGCCAAATTAAGAGAGAGAGTTCTGCGCTCTAGGTTCGAGGGTAATTGAGCTTTCCCCACCCAATTTTTCGAAGTTAGCCAGCCGAGTTGAGGATTGGCAGGATGGCGGATCCTAAGTCATCTATGATAGTTACGCGCGTGGGATCAAAGTGCATAGTGGAAGCCTGGTGGGCCCATAACCCATAGGTCCAGGATCGTAGTATTGGTTGCTACAGGTGGTGCCCGATGCATTGTGAAGAGCATCGGAGGATTGGTTCCTTGATGTGAGATTCTCTCGGCTATTGTGGACGCGGGATTTTATTCCTCTTATTATTTTTATTATTTTATTTTAATTATTTATTTGGTTATTAGGCGTGCCAGTCACATGTGTGACGATTTCATTGTGACGCTCGACTTGACTTGGTCAGTCGATTGTGAAGTCCGAGTCGGGACCAAAAGTCCGCCATACCGTAAAGGCTATGACGTTAATTACGCCCTTCCCAAGAAGGACAACCTTGATTAAACGCCAAAATAGGAGGGCCACTCGGGGCGGTAATAAAAGAAAAAATAACGGTGTGTAGTATTGAAGCTCTTTTTATTCTGGGAAGATATTTTAATGCACAGCAGATTACTACACCGACATGACCACCTCTCATGTAGGTCGTGCCGGGTAGAAATAGGACACCGTCCACGCAGTGGCGGGACGGGGTCCGGACCATCATCGGGGAGATGTCCCCTTTCATATTTCTCATCCAGCCAAGGGCCTCGCAGCATTCATATTCCCTGGAAGATTGAGCCGGACGAGGGGCGTGTGATGTGCACATCCCGGGACTTATCGGGGTTAAAACATCGATCGACATTTCGATAGCACCTCCCCATAATCTGGATTATGCCAGGGAGAATAGGCTATCACCCACGGAGTGCCAGGATGAAAGCCGAGAAAAGGAGTGAGCTAACCTCCCGCATTGCACATGTATGCCCTGGGGCAATGTTTGACTCTTCCCTTATGGGAGCCGGTGACACTCATGCAGTGGCAGAGCTCACCTTAGCTAAAGGGGTTGCTCATAAACGCGGTACGGATCAGTGGAGAGCATAAGGGAGTCTGACTCCCTTTAATTTTATCCTTGGGACAGTTCTGGTGACTCATGGACATCCCTAGGTGGGTTTGATAGAAGTGTTGGAGGCTCATTGGGTGGCAGGGCAAGCCTCTCGGCCCGGATTCGAATGGTATATGAGTTCCCAGAGCGAAGACCACCGCGCGAGAAGGGTTCTTTGCAAGGCACTATTTGGGGCGCCGGGAAGCTGGCGCTAGTGGAGTTCTCGACGCCGGCAAGCAAGAAAGCAAAGGGGTCTTACGGCGCCAAGGTAGAAGGGTGAAGGGGTTAGGCTCCCGGTGTAGGCAAGGAGGCCAAGTAATTAGGGCTCTCGGCGCCAGAAGGATGCCAGAGGGTGAGGGTTCTCGGCGGGTTCAACATGGAGGGTTCCCGGCGTGACGGGGAAGAGGCCAGGAAGTAGGCTCTCGGCGCAAGGGCCAAATGGCCAAGGGAGGTTATCGGCGCTAGGGCCAAATGACCAAGGGTGTGGGCTTCTCGGCACAAGGGCAAAGAGGCCAAGGGGGTTCCGGCGCAGGCTTCTCGGCGCAGGTAAGGAGGTAGGTTCTCGGCACGGGAAGGCACGCGTCGAGGACTGTTTGTGGAGCCGAGATGTATGAGGGGCTCGAGATGAGAAACAGAGCTTTAACGGTACCCTGTTCTTGATTTGTTGAGGATTCAGGGGTTTCCTGGTGCTCAGGCCAAGATAGACGGGCCTTGGGAAATCAAAAGAGATCAATTCATCAGACCTGAACTGATTTTGGCTTGGGTTTCAACAGGGAAGGCCAGAAGCAGAGAGTGATTTGGGAGAAACGTGGTTTAGGGTATCTCTGTCACCAGCGTTCATAATAATCCCTAAGTATGATTTTGATATACTCTTCATCATCTGGGGCCAAGAGATGGCTGTCTCTGGCCCCGGGGATGACTTCAGCAGAGCCGATGAGCATGAATATGACATCTAAAATTGATCAGCGGTTGCTATACATCTGTGCTTTGCTTCAGAGGCCAAGGGATGGTCTGTCCCTGGCTGGGAAGTAAGCACGAGCGGCGTTCGAGAACCAAGCGAATAAGCAGGTGATCAATCGAACTGCGGAGGGGGATAGCATGCTACTGAATCTAAGAAGAGATATAAAACATGGGGAGATAGTAATAGGGTTTCGGAGAAATAGACAGCAAGCATCAACTGGAGCCCGTAGTGTTCATTCATTCGAATATCATGATTACATTCGCACATCGGAGGCAATACATAAAAGAAGGTACAGGGAGACTATGCTTTGCCCTAGCGGAGTAAAACCGGCTGTGATATCACAGCATACATCAGAAAGGGGAAGAAGTAGAAGCAATCAAAATTAAAAGAATGAACTATAGAAAATGGGGAGGGGAGGGCGGAGCATTGACTCCTCTCCCTCCCCGTTGCCCACCTTCGATCAGGCTTCGAACTCTTTTCTTCTTTTTCCCTTCTGCTTCTTCCTCTCTCGATCAGATTGCAGGCTCCACTCTCTTCTCCTTTTGTGGCTATCTATTCTTCTTCTCCCCCTTTTTTTTGCTATCTGTTCGGGCTTGAGCTCTGGCTCCTTTCTTTCTTCGAATGAGGGGGGTTTTATATCCCTCCTTGGTGTCCTCTCGGCAGGCTTGTCCCGGCGCGCCTCAATCGTAGGCAGAGCTCCCGGCGCGTGGGACTCAAGCTTCTCGCGCCGCTTTTGGGCTTCGACAAGGGGATCCCGGTGCCACTTTTATAGGCCCATTTAGGGCTTTTAAGACCTCACATAGACTTCGGCCTTTATTGGTCCTTCAAATGTATCAGAACCAGAGAAGGCCCTCCACTGGTGACACAGCTTCTATTGAGATCATTCATAGATTTTCATCAGTCGGTAGACTGGGGTTTCATCGGCATTGCCATCTGAATGATGACAAGGTCGAACATCATCTCATCGGTATCGTCACATGAATGGTGACAAGACCGGACATCAGCTTTAGCATGAAAAGACTTCAGCCAGGTGGACTGCTATTTCATCAATACCGTCGTCTGACTGACAATGGCATCGGACATCAGCTTGGCCGGGAAAAGGCTTCAGCCAGGTAGACGGTTGACGAACTTCGTCATTGATCTTTCACTATTGGTCTGATCTTCCTTTCAATTCTGTTTCTGCCCTTGCTCATTTTCAAGGTGTCAACAAATGCCCCCCACCTGCGGGCGGCGTAAGCGCAGAATAAGCGGCACGGGGTCTGCAGGTGCCTTTCATCATTCGAGGGTAACTTCCTCCATTTCTCTTTGACATTGTTCTTCGGCTTAATCATGTTGCTGTAGCAATATTATGCACATGTATCTTTCATTTTCATGTTTTTCATCTCCATATCTTCTGATTTTATTGTCAGCACTTTGGAGCCTTCTGGCCTTGCTTAGGCTTCTCGGCGCGAGGTAGGACCCTTCTCGGCGCGGGTGCTTCTCGAGCGCGGCCTGTTGTCGGTGCGGGCATCTTCGGCTCGACCTTCTCGGCGCGGGCGTCTTCAGCGGGCTTCTCGGCACGACCCTCTCGGCGCGCCCTTTTCTTCCGGCCAACGGGGGGTTCTCGGCGCGCTTTTCTTCGCTCGAGAAGCCTTCCCCTTTCTTTCTTTTTAACCTCGCGAGAGGCTTTTTTACCCTCATTTTCATCGGCCCTCTCTCTCTCTTCATCTCCTCGGCGGCGAGTTTTTCCCCCGAGAGCCTTACTTCATTTCCCCCCCTTTTTTGACCGATTCATTCTCGGGTAGGTAGTCATCGGGATTGAGTCCCATTTTATGTTCGGGATCACTCCCTCTTGGTGGGTGACTCCCTATTTTTCTTGGGCAGACCCCGGACAAGAGGAGATGCTGCCGAAATTTTTATAGGGTTTCATATTACAATCTTTACAAGACTGCCTCTTGTTTTGGGATTCTCACTCACATCTCTTCTTCTGGCTGCAGATACTACAATGGCTTCCAGCTCTGCTACTGCATCTTCTGGAGCTGTTGGGCGAGCTCGTCACACAGCCAGATATATCACGGGCTGTAGTAAATTGGCTGAACGTGCATAGCCTGGACTTCGGTATGACAAAGTTGCTGCGTGCGTTGACGAATCGTCTGATTCTGAGACGGATACAGTATCAACATCGAGGGTATATTCCACTGCAATGGAGACATGCTCAGACAGGGCAACGACTATCGGCTGGATCTTCCGAAGGATCGCCACTTAATGCCGTTCATCCGAACTTTTACAGTGGGTGGCATGCGAGACTATCGGATAGCCCGTGCTGTCGAAGCTGCCATCCTTGCCGAACGAGATAGCCGGAAGGAGTCAGTGTACCGCCACAAGGCCATCTATTTTCCCGGGGAGAAGCGTGACTGGACGCAGTCCTCGGTTATATCAAACTGGAGCCGGAGAAGAAAATGTTGACCCGGGCCCCGGAATTTACACCTACCCGGTGGGATAATGCTAGTGGCCGAGTTCATAGGGAAAGTCTGGCTACGGTCTATTCCTGGCGCCGATAAAGCGGGGTACTGAGAAGAACCCTTTGTGTTGAATTGTTCGGCGTCCGTCCAGTTCAAGTACCATCTAGCTGCCGCTGTTTGGAGATACCAAATCACTGACGCCCATCTATTCCGGGTGGGAGCGGTGGAATTCATAGAGTTTGTTTTAAAGGAATACGCCCCTCTACTGATCAGAGCCGGGGTATATCACAGTGTCTTTGCTTCTAGATTCCGCTATCCCATATCTCGAGGGTTGTGCTGTGGAATGTTCGAAGTATTCTGCCCTTTGTTCAACATATTCTATACAGCAGAGGGTGAAAATCTCTCGACCTCTGGAGCTTGTCACAGCTTTCTGGTCTGCCTATTGACGAGAGCCGTATGAAGAGGTCTGCTTGGCAGATTCCGAGAAGGATAGCTCAGATGGCGAAGGCAAGTATTCACTTGGCTATTCCTACCGGTATTTAATGAAGGCATATCGCTCCATCTGTCTGGCGCATAGTAGAGGAATC
Source organism: Amorphophallus konjac (assembly GCA_022559845.1). NCBI lineage: Eukaryota > Viridiplantae > Streptophyta > Magnoliopsida > Alismatales > Araceae > Amorphophallus > Amorphophallus konjac. The sequence continues at coordinate 69,796 of JAHNEJ010002345.1, read as the reverse complement.
CTCCAAGGGTTACCATCCTCGAGAGAAAGGCAGCAAGCTGAGGGTCCGGATAGGGCAGTGGATTCAGTATTTCTTTGACGGTCCCCTTATAAAATATGCAGACTTCCCTTCCATGGGTCCGACTGCCAGCAAGCAGATTGATGGAGGCATCACCCACGATTCCCTTTGGCTCGGTCCACTTCTTCACACACGGGAGCTGTTGAGTTTTGGCCTCACTCTATTAAGGCCCCTTATCTATTTTGTAGCTTTCCTTTGAGTCATTTTGATGTATTTTCATTTTACTTGAGTCATTTCCCTAGGTCTTGCATTTATTTTCCTAAGATTGTGTGTCATTAGATGATGTAATGTGCTAATTGGGCCCAATTCATTGGACTAGGCCCATGTGCACCCCTTCCACCTTCGGTTATTGCTATTGAGTCTTTTGTCATGGACTTTTGTAGAAATGTGGGTTTCCATATATAGGACCCCATTTCCCCCATTTGAAATGAATGAATGAATCCTTTTGAGTTAAACTTTCCATTTGAGTTCAAATTGGAGTGATTCCTCTAGTTTTTTTGGGTGAGAGACCCTAGGGGAGAGATTCCCCACCCATTCCCTCTTAATCTCTCTATTTCACCCCTCTTTCTCTCTCCTCCAACCCCAATTTCGAATTTTCTTCTCTCTCCTCCCCTCCCAACCACCTCCACTAGCTACCCACCTCATTTAATACCCCTCCACTTCCCCAAGTTACCATTACTCCACTCCCATAGTCCCTAGGTGGCATCTTCCCCATTCCAACACCTTTCCACCTTCCCACCAAATCTACCCCATTCCAATACAAACTCTCCACTTCCCCACAAATCACCCACCCTTCCAAGGCCATTTCAAATTTGAAATTCACACTCCCTCCACCCACTTGTTCCCCCTCACCTTCCCCCCTCTCCCTCCAAGCCCCAAATTCGTAGCTCCTCTCTCACCCACAGAAAACACCCCCTTCCAGCTCCCATTCTATCCCCCCTCACCTTGAAACAACCCCATCCTAGACCCCCTCACAGCCCGGATTTCCCCACACTCATCACCCCCATTTCCTCTCCCATATACCCCATTTCCCCCCCATCATCTTCAACCTCCGTTTCAGCTGACAACCTGCAGAAGTGTACCATCTTACAGCGGCGACCACGGCTTCCTCCGACGAGTTTGAAGACCCAAGAGACATCCACGAAGCGGCTACCTGTCCTCTTCGCAACGATCGAGGTCTCATCCCCATCGGAGATCGGTGCTGCTGTGGAGGTCCGTTCTTCCCCGACCGCGCAGTTTCTACTCCGGCTGAGGATCTGAACCGGACTAAAAGCTCGGCCACAACAAACCTTGGACGAACCAGCCCCGAAGCTCTTCTACAAATATCTTCCTCCCTCCAGTCTTCGTTCAGATCAAGAAACAGAACCTCATTCGCTTCCGGAGGAAGGATTACAAATTTTCTCCCCCCGAGCTCTCCAGTCTTGTCTCCTGCAGTCTGCTCCGACCAGTGCCCACTCTTTAGGGTACACCGACTGCCCTCGACCTCTGATTGCAGCCCCGTCACCTCTGGATGAAAGCTACTTCAACCACGAAGATGTCGCTGCCAGTTTCGTGCTGATCGGAGTTCGGGAGGGTGCATGGCGTCCTCTGCAACCTGCTGCCAGAAGTCTGCAACTGCGAGTCAGAAAACCTGATGTCCTGTTCCAACCTCTGCCCCAGTCAACAAAGGTCTCAGAAGAAATTTAAGAAAATCTGAAGCGTTCCTGTCCCTGTTACGAAGCTTTTGCCGCTGGTCTCGCCATCGAAAAATTCGTGAGAAGGATCTACAGCAACCACACCAACACACTGTCCCTGTTCGTAGACAACCGCAGATTCGGCAACCTCGCTTAATCGTCATTCTTTACCTTACTTTCCCCCACCCCGCTTGGCCGGCTGAAGGCCCCTCCCTGCGGGAGTAGTATTGTTGTATTCACATTAACCCCCACCCCAAGATCCCCCTCCTGCGAGAGGCGTAGTTTTGTACATGGTTTGAGCAGTCAAGCTTCACCGCCGCGGCCTGTGGGGAACCACCGCCTCCCCGCTCCGCCCTCGTCTCCGACCGGACGGTTTCTTCAAACCGATCGAGTAAGTGCCTCATCCTAGCTCATTAGTTTTGCTCTTTCAATATTACCTCATGCGCCGCTGAATTTGCGAGGAGCGCCCGATCCTCAAGTCCATGACTTAAGAGTGATCGCCGTGGATAGTGTGGAACCGGTGCCCTTGTGCACTTTGTCGCCCCAATTGAATTGGGCATCCAAATCTTGGGAGTCAAACCTTGGCCTTGCTGGCCCTCTACCAGCAAGGGCCCTTCCCATACCTCACTCTTGGCATCGCCAAGTCACAACCTCCGGGTATAGAGTGCGACGGGAGAGCGGTGGCCCATTAAGGCCCATTTGAATGCTTAATTGTGTTTTGTTGCCTAAGAATCAGACTCGCTATAAGTCAGCGTTGCCACTCATTGCGCCGTGTAGGCAATGGTGGTCCAAATCCAGCAGGGTGGACCCTATCACACATTGTGCGGCTTACTTCACATTCTGGTTGTGCACTTTCGCTCTCCCTCAAGGGGACGAGACAATCATTCGGCCCGAAGCCATATACCCGGCATGCCAGATGGCCTGGGGAATGAGGCTGTCACTTTGCCCAGTGGCCTTGTGCTTAATCTACAAATCTTTGGGGGATCTGTACAAGCATCGGACTCCCCGCTCTTTGAGGACCATGGGCCCTTTTCATTTCTTCAATGCCTGGGTCTGCAGTCTATTTCCTGAATTGGCTCCTAGAACTCTGCAGGCAGATACAGTGTTACCCAGAATGATTGAATTTGCCAGTGCTGAACCTGGCTCTTTCTCTGATCAGTTGTTCAAAATAACGGGCCGATTGATAAGGGTACCAGTGGATGCCCCTGGCAGCATTCATTTCTGGAGCTTCGCAGCAGGTTCAGCTCCTTTGGTTCATTCTCAAAGAGAATGTAAGATGGAAGAGGTAGAGACCTATGTTCACCCCGTTTCAAGGGCTAATGCTGTTCGGTCTATTCTGGAGCCGGAGCTGGTTAGATGTGCCATGGCCATTCGAACCAGTGTTTTAGTTTTCAGGAAGGGTGGTCTACTTCTTCTGGAACCATATTATCCATTCCGCTTCGGGCAGAACTTTGGCTATGACCAGCATATCCCTACATCAGTTGCTCAGTTTCCCCTGGATAGCCGGGCCAAGCATGGATCCGCCATTGTCGGTGATGGCCGGTTGTGGTGGGATTTCTATCATCGCCATGATGGCGCAATTTTTAGAGTTCCCACTGTTTCCAACCGTGTTCCTCGTGTCACATCAGAGTATATCAAATGGTGTAACATTCGGACCAACTTTTACAGGGATGGCAGGGGTGCATTCTGGGACGTGGCCGAGCGTTCTTTCCTGAAACAACAGCCAGGGCTGGTATTTGACATCCCCGAGGCCCACCTAAAAAGGATTTATTTACAACATCCGAGGGAGGTCGAGAACTATCTGGCTCAGCGTCGAGTTCTGAAAGAAGGAGGCTCCGAGCCGCCTGCTCCTGTCTTTGCTGCCATTAACGAAGATACTTTTATGAAGAACTTGAAACATCTGTGCCATGTAGGAGGCGCTCGTTTGGAGGCGCAACAGTACCCTTTCCTGTTGAAGAGCCGCTCCTGACAGTCGTCCCCTGGAAGGGTCCGACAGATAGATTTCATCCCTATAGGACGTTTGTGCGCAGGGAAGATAGGACTCAGATGTACTACAAGCACACGTCTTGGCTATTTATTCTGCTGAATGTACATGGGTTATCTGCAGAGAGTCCGATAGCCGGCATATTGAATAAGCCATTGTTTATCTCTTTTCATTATGTCGACGGCTGGGGCATGGACCACCTCGACTTATTTCGATGTCTCGATTTTCATGGTCATAGTGATCTGGCATCTTTAGTGGAGAAGTGCCAGACATTTGGCGATGTCTGTTGGCTTGTCAAGGAGGCTGCTTTCCGCTCCAAGGAGGTAGCTTATCTGTACTGGCCGCTTTCTGTCTTTTATGATGGCCTAGCAGGTATGATCTTTCCTTTCTAACTGTAGCGCTTTCTATTTGTTATTTAAACTCTGCATCTACTGGTCTCATTGCTTCTTTGATGTCTTCAACAGATAGGCCCGATATAAAGTGACAGGGGCTTTACAGAAAAATCATTGCGCAAGCTGAGAAGCCTGCTTATTTCGAAGTCCCTGCAGCAGCACCGACGACCACTCCCCTGCCTCCGGGCAAGAAGAGAAAGATTTCTGCAGTGAAGACTGCAGTTGGGAAGGCCAGGAAGGCTAAGAAGGCCCATGCTCATGGGACCCTCTTCCTGATATCCCCTCTTTTGATGAGTTTGAATCTCAAAGGGAGGGCGCCCAGACGTCGGTCAAGGGTAACATCAACAGCCTGCAGTTGTATCTTTCATCGTCTTTTGCTGAATTTTACAGAAATCTTCGAATCTGACCCCCCCCCCCTTTTGCACAGCCCAAGAGCCAGTTGTGACACCTTCTGTGGTGGAGACCAGATTGCCCTCCCCCACGCCGGCTAGTGAGGCGGAGGGTAAGTGTGCTTTTTCATCTTCTCTTGCACATTTTGATTATTTGTTTATTGTCTCTCTCACGAACCTTTCCCTGCAGTGACGGCCGGTGAGGGGGCTACAGTTATGGAAGCAGCTGGTGATATAACTCAGCCACAGGAGGGCCATAAGACCCAGACGAAACGGGGCCTTGTCCCTGTGAGGCGCATAGTTACCCGGTCTTCATCTAGGCAGCCGTTAGGGACGCAAGTCCCGCATGTGGATAGTGTGGAAATCTCTTCTAGCAGCTCTGCGACTGCTTCCGAGGCAGAGGGAGAAGGAGCAGATTTCAGCGAGAGCGAGACGGAGGGTATCTCCCAATCAGAGGCCCCACTCGTATGTACTGCCATTGTTCCACTGTTCACCCCCTTCAAACTGCTGGTGCCGTCTTCTGAGGAGGAACTACAGGAAGAATTTGCTGGCTTGGACACCGAGGTAGATATAACTCCTCCCTTTGCTGCTTCAGCAGCGGAGCTTTCCTCTTCCTTGCACTTCTTTAAGGATATCGACATCACATTAGAAGTGGGTCTCTCTCCTTTTCCTCGTTATTATTATTATTATTATTATTTATCTGTTGCTTGATGTTGCATTGATCTGTTCACAGGAATCCCCTGTTGCTAGCCCGGTAGCGACTGCAGCCTTTGAAGCCATTCTATCTGACACCTTGGCTATTGTTCTTGCTTTGTCAGCCACTTGTACAGGCGTTTCTGAGATAATTCGCCCTGTGCCGGTGAGGGTACAGTCTTCTACAGACTTAGCATTGCTGGACTTGAGGACCTCGGGGAAGAGTTCGGCCCTCATCCGGGTCTTGGATTTCAGAGCTGAGACGGACCCCGTTAGGGGTTCTGCCTTTATACCGGCCGCAGTGATGACCATTGCGCCGGAGTTATCAATTCCCATAACAGTAATTATGGAAACTGAACTTTTGCCTCTTCAGTCCATAGCCCCTGCCGCCTTGACATTGAAGGAACTGGCCGTTGAAGCGGGGATGGAAGAAGGGGAGGCAGCTGCCACAGAGACAGGAGTATTATCCATAACTGACCCAGAATCGATCTCCGTGCTCTCGGAATCTGAGGAGGAGGTGCCCCGAGAAGAGGATGCTGAAGATGCGGGTCTCACATTGGGGACCCAGGAAGCAGCCGCTCCAGCACTTATTAAAGTTGCCCCTACGAGCATTCAAACAGCAACCCCCGAGGAGATGGAGGTGGAAGGCCTCTTGGTTTCGTCAGGGACTGCAGAGAGAGCTCAGTTGGCACCTTCAGCAGACCTCCCGTCTTCCTCTTCCCAGCCTGATGTTACACTATGGGCGGATATTGACAGTGAGGTGACTTTCGAAGTAGCTCCAGTTCCTTCTCCTGGCTTTGCTTCATCCGAGAGTTTCGTCTGGCAAAATCTGGACATGCTGCGCAAGCTGGTGGAGTCCCAGCCTGGACTGACTTATCTGCGGCTGAAGGAGATAGCCGAGCGTTTCACCGCTAGTCTACAGGCGATGGGTTGTCCCATGGAAACATGGGCCCGGCGGGTTCTATTTTTGCTAAAGTTTATACATCGCCGGGACTTCTTGGCACATATTATGTCTGACAGACTGGCAGCTTTGAAGTTGCAAAGGAAGGAGTGCAAATCTGAGCTGGAGAAGACGGACTCTGTTCATCAGGAGCGCCAATGCCAACTGCAGTCTCTGGCGCAGCGGGAGCAGTTCGTGCGCAGCCGGATAACCATCCTGGAGGCTGAACTGTTTGACCTCTGTGCTGAACTGCCGCAGATAACAACTTCTCGGCCGCAGCTTGCGGAGGAAGTAGCTCTGTTGGAGGGGCAGGTGGCATCCTTTCAGGACGAGTCTGCTCGGCTACAGGAGGAGGAGGCTCGACTTCATGAGTTGGGGGCTGCCCCACATGTAGGGCTTCTGGCCTTCGAAGACATATTCCGGCACCTGTGAATATCTGTTTCCCCCTTTTTGTAATACAATTCCCCCTCAGGGGCCCTTCTTGTATTCCCTTTTTAGTTCAATGGAAAGGAATCTTTACACTAGTCTCATATGTGATTTGTTCTTTACTTATCGCACCATCAATATTTCACGGCGATTTGGCAGCGGTTTCAGCGGTCCTTATGGGAATAGCCCGTACCTAGCAGGAGAGCATCCACCCCTTCAGAGAAAGGATGGGGAACTCGCTCCACCGCGTGATGGCCTCCGGGGGGGTGCTTTAAACTGAATTCTGTTGGTGGTAGCAAACGTCCTTCTTGGCCATATGTGCCGCGAGGGAGACGGTTTGCAGGAATGTGAACGAAGAGGCTCAGAGCATTATCCGGAACGGGCGAATGGTCCATCCCGGGCAGGCTTCAAAGCTAGTCGGGGCAATGTGCCAATCGACCAGTATATGATTTCATCATCGATATTGGGTGGAGTTTTACAGGTTTCATCAGAGTAGACGTAAGGTCTAGACTAGGTAGAGGTTATCACAGGTGGGACCTTGAAGGGTACGTGGTTTTCATCAGGATAGACATAGGGTCTGAACTGGATAGGATTTCATCATTGATCGGGCGAGGTGCCGATCGATCAATAGCTAGTTTCATCATCGATATTGGGTTCATATCGATGCAAAGAAAGTGTTATAAGTTTCATCAGAATAGACAAAAGGTCTAAACTGGCAGGGTTTTAATTGGACATGGTTTCATCACTGATCGGGCGAGGTGCCAGTCGATCAGTGGTTGGTTTCATTATCGATATGGGGCTTATATCGATGCAAAGAGTTTCATAGGTTTTATCAGTATAGACGTGAGGTCTAAACCGGACAGTGGATTTCATCACTGATCGGGCAAGGTGCCGGTCGATCACCGGTGGGATGTATGTAGAGGTGTAGGTCTCGTCGGGACAGACGTAAGGTCTATTCCAGCGGGTTTTATGGCGGGTGGGACTTTGCCAAGACATACATAGGTTTCATCAGGATAGGCGTAGGGTCTATCCTGGTAGGGTTTCATCGTTGACCGGGCAAGGAGCCGATCGATCAAGGGAAGGTTTAGGAGTTTGATCAGGACAGACGTAAGGTCTGAACTGGCCAGGCTTTATCAGACTGGTGACGGGTTTTATTGTTGGTGGGACATGTGAAAAAAAAGGCTATGTAGATTTCATCAGGGTAGACGTAAGATCTACCCGGAAAGGCTTTATCATCGGTGGGGCATAGAGCCAGATGACCGACGGAAGGCTTCATCAGTGACGGGGAGGTGAAGGCAACGTGCCGGTTGGCATGGAACTTCTGAATTACCACATTATCGACCCAAGCACCCTTTCGGGTTTTCACCGGAGCCAGCCCCCTCTTGCTTTTACCCACGCGTCCTTTCAGATTTTCACCTGGCGGGGTACCTGATTTTGCCTGCAGTGCCCTTTCGGGTTTTCACCATAGCTGGGTTTTAGCCATTTTTACCCTTGTCCAGAATGCCTGAACAAGTCTGGCGGGGTATCTCTATTTTCAACCCCATTTTTTACATATATACTTTTTATCGTTTTCTTTCTCTTTTCCTTTTTCATTGTCTTTTCTGGGACCCGAACTTTCATCCTATGGACCATGGAGCCATATGTTTATTGTGGACACACGATCATTGATGTGGGTGTCAACATCAATGCAAAGGGCAATATGGTTTCATGATCTATCCAGATGAAAGGTCCGAATCGATTTAGAGGGTATAGATAGCAGCTCGGGCACGAGGCCGTTTGTTGAAAATATGAGTTTCATCGTTAATGTGGGGTTTAACATTAACGCAAAGGAATAGAGTTTCATGATCTATCTAGACGGAGGGTCTGAATCGATTCAAAGAGCAGTGTTGTGCTATGTCAGAGCGGACGGGAGGTCTACCCTGGATGGGTTTTAGCGTCGATCAGGCAACGTGCCAACAGATCGATAGCAGGTTTCATCATTGGTATTGGCTCATACCAATGCAAGGATTTCATATGTTTCATCAAGATAGACGTAGGGTCCAAACTAGATAGGGTTTTCATCATTGATATTGGGCGAGATGCCGATCGATCAATGGCGGGTTTCATCATTGGTATTGGGTCTATACACATGCAAGGATTTCATAGGTTTCATCGGGATAGACGTAAGTTCTAAACCAGACAGGTTTCATTGTTGATCGGGCAGTGTGCCAATCGATCAACAGCAGGTTTCATCACGGTGGCACGTAAAGAGACCTGTAGATCTAGTTGGAATAGACATAAGGTCTAAATCGGACAAGGTTTTATTGCTGATCGGGCAGTGTGCCGGTCGATCAGTATCAGGTTTCATCATCAGTATGGGGTTTGTACCAATGCAAGGATTTCATAGGTTTCATCGGGATAGACGTAAGGACTAAACCGGACAGGTTTCATTGTTGATCGAGCAGTGTGCCAGTCGATCAATGGCAGGTTTCATCACGGTGAGACGTAGGATAGGTTTCATCGGGATAGACGTAAGGTCTAAACCGGGCCGGTTCTACCGTGGTGGGTCTCAGACAAAAACAAGTGGAAGTGTTTTATCAGAACAGACGGAAGGTCTATCCCGAGGTGGGCTTATTATCGAGGGAATTTTTCTTGAGCAATGCATGAAGGCTTCAACAGAATAGACGTAAGGTCCATTCCGGATGGGTTTAATCGTTGATCGGGCAAAGCGCCGGTCGATCGACGAGGAGCTTTATGGTGGGAGGTAAGGCTTTCTTTGGAATCACCACATTATCGACCCAAGCACCCTTTTGGGTTTTTGCCGGAGCCAGCCCCCTCTTGCTTTTGCCCACGTGCCCTTTCGGGTTTTCACGTGGCGGGGTACCCGATTTTGCCTACAGTGCCCTTTCAGGTTTTCACCACAGCTGGGTTTTGGGCCATTTTTGCACTTGTCCCTAATATAGGAGCAAGTCTGGCGGGGTATCTCTATTTTTAACCCCATTTTTTTTACTTTCTTTTTGTTCTTTCTTCTTCCCTCCTCTCTTTTTTTAGAGGGTGACCGGTCGGAATGCCACCAGCTCAAGATGAAGGTAGCTTGGTTAGGGCGGAGTGCCACTAGACCAGGAAAGGGGGTAGCTTGGCTAGGGCGGAGTGCCACTAGACCACAGAAGGGTAGCTCGGCTAGGGCAGAGTGCCGCTAGACCAAGGAAAGGGTAGCTTGGTTACTGCGGAGTGCCGCTAGACCAAGAAAAGGGTGTAGCTCGGTTAGGGCGGAGTGCCGCTAGACCAGGAAAAGGGTGTAGCTTGGCTAGGGTGGAGTGCCGGTAGACCAAGGAAGGGTAGCTCGGCTAGGACGGAGTGCCGCTAGACCAAGAAAGGGTAGCTTGGCTAGAGCAGAGTGCCACTGGACCAAGAAAAGGGTAGCTCGGCTAGGGCGGAGTGTCGCTAGACCAAGAAAAGGGTAGCTCGGCTAGGGCGGAGTGCCGCTAGACCAGAGGGTAGCTCGGCTAGGGCGGAGTGCCGCTAGACCGGGAAAAGGGTGTAGCTTGGTTAGGGCGGAGTGCCGCTAGACCAAGAAAAGGGTAGCTTGGCTAGGGCGGAGTGCCGCTAGACCAAGGAAAGGTAGATTTTGCCCGATTACTCGGGGAATGTTGGTTGTGCTGTATGATACAGCTTCAGATGTCTTCCGTTGAGTGGCGAGAATTGGATTTCCCCTCGATGGTTAACAACCACGTAGGCCCCTCCCTCGTAGACCCTCTGTATCACATAAGGACCTTCCCAATTAGCATTCAGCTTTCCTTTTGGGTTGGACGCCATGACTTCTTTTTTCTTGACCATGACGAGGTCACCTTTCTTGAATTCTTGTCCTCTTACGAGTTTGTTGAATGCAGTGGCCATGCGGGCCTGATACATTTGGATACTCTTCTGAGCTCGGAGGCGCTTCCCTTCCAATTCAGCCAGTTCTTCTAATCTTCTTTCTACATTGGTCTATTCACCACGGGCCAGGCCATATTGGACTGCCACTCTGAGTGACGGGACTTCCAGCTCTAGCGGAACCACTGCCTCTGAGCCGTATACCAGCGAGTATGGTGAGCACCCTGTAGGTGTCTTGAAGACAGTGCGGTATGCCCATAGAACTTCATACATTTTTTTCTTCCCAGTCCTTCTTATTAGAACTGACGACCTTGGCCAGCAAGGTGCAGAGAGTCTTGTTAAAAGCTTCTGCCAATCCGTTTGCCTGTGGATTGTAAGGAGTGGAGGTCCTCCATTCGATCTTATACTTCTCAGCAAGCCGATAGATTTTCTGATTTCTGAAATGACTTCCATTGTCGGATATTATTCGGCTAGGGATCCCGAACTGGAAGATAATGTTCTGCTTGATGAATCTGGCGACCAGTTCACCAGTCACTTCTCTTAATGCTATAGCCTCCGCCCATCTGGAGAAGTAATCTGTTATGGCCAGTATGTACTTATGTCTGGCTGAGGAAGTCGGCAATGGCCCTACTACATCAGTTCCCCATTGTGCAAACGGCCAACTCGGAACTGTAGGGTGCAGAGTCGTAGGAGGCCTTCTAGGCACAGTAGCATGCTCCTGGCATTTCTGGCATGATTTTGCGAATTTACAGCAGTCTTCAAACATGGTGGGCCAATAATAGCCCAGCTTCTTGATTTCTATCTTCATCTTGGGACCAGCCTGGTGGGCACCTGCTGTCCCAGCATGTGTTTCTTTCATCGCTTGCCAGGCTTCCTCAGTGGACAGACAGCGGAGTAGAATCTTCTTGCGTGCATCTGCCATTATTCGGAACAGAATTCCATTCCTGAGTTCATAAGAATCTTTGATTCTTAGGAGTTTCATCTTTTCTTCTCTTATCTGCGGCAGTTGTTGGTGTAGAAACCACTGCAGCAGGTGCTGTCTCCAATCAGATGCTTGTTCTGTACTGATGGTGGCAACTTCGTCTTCTTCGGGGCACCCTTCTAGCATGCTGGGGACTTACCACCGGTTCATAACGACAATGTTCAGCGTCTTATTTGGTGGGACTGCTAGTGAGCTGGCCAGCTTTGCCAGTGCATCAGCCTGGGCATTGTGTCCACGGCCCACATGCTTGAGCTCGATATGGTAGAATTTCACCATGAGGCACACAGCTTTTCGGTGGTAGGGATTCAATTCTGGCTTCCGCACTTCGGACTCCCCTTGGATCTGTTTTATTATCAACATCGAATCCCCGAATACTTGAAGCATTTGGATACCCATGTTGAGGCTGATATATAGCCCGATTATTAGAGCTTCATACTCGGCCTCATTATTGGTGCAGGGCTTGTTTATAGAACAGGAAGTATGCACGACCTCCCCTTCTGGTGATTTCAGCACAATACCGGCTCCAGCCCGTATTCTGGTCTTTCCATCGGAGTCTGTCTCTGTTCTAGATGCTCCATCAAAGAATAGTTGCCACATAACTGGCTGAGCCTGGCAGGCCTCGAGTGTCTCATCATCGGGTAACTCGGTCCCTAGCATATCATTTTCCGGCACAGGATGCTCTGCGAAGAAATCAGCCACGGCCTGTCCTTTTATCGCCCTCTGGGGTGTGTAGGTAATATCGAATTCCATCAGGATCACTGCCCATTTGCCCAACTGGCCCTTCAGTACTGGCTGAGTCAATATGTATTTGAGCGGATCTACTGCAGATATCAATCTGATTTCATGTGACAACATATAGTGTCGGAGCTTCTTGATAGCAAAGACTAGTGCCAAGCAGGTCTTTTCTATGTAGCTGTAGCTTTCTTCAGTTCTAATCAGCCTCCTACTCAGGTAGTACAAGGCTTGTTCTTTGCCTTCTTCATTTATCTGTGCCAGCATTGCCCCCAGGGAACAGTATGTTGCTGTGATGTATAGTATTAAGGGCCTGCCCTTAACGGGTGCCCCCAGCACTGGAGGGGTCTTGAGATATTCTTTCAGCTTCTCAAAGGCTTCCTGACAGCCATCGTCCCAGAGGAACGGCACATCTTTCATCATGAGCTTGTGAAAGGGGTGGCATCTTCCCGATAGATTTGATATAAATCGCCGGATATAGGCCAGACGCCCTTGCAGAGATCTCAGTTCGGGCAGATTCCTTGGTGGAGGGAGCTCCTGGATAGCCTTAATCTTGGATGGGTCGATTTCAATGCCCCTATGCCGGACAATAAACCCGAGGAATTTTCCACTGGACACGCCGAAGGCGCATTTCATGGGATTCATCTTGAGTTCATATTTGCGCAGCCTCCGGAATACTACCCTCAGGTCTTGCAAATGGTCTTCTCTTCTTTTAGTTTTTACTACCAAATCATCAATGTAGCACTCTACTTTCTTGAAGAGCAAATCATCAAAGATCTTGGTCATAGCTCTTTGGTAGGTAGCGCCGGCATTCTTGAGGCCAAACGGCATCCTTTTGTAGTGGAATATCCCCTTCGAAGTGCGGAACGCAGTGTGCACTCTGTCTTCTTCTGCAATCCAGATCTGGTTATATCCGGATGACCCATCCATAAATGACAGGGCTTCATGACAGTAGTCGCATCGATCATCACTTCAGTGATTGGCACTGGGAAGTCATCTTTTGGGCAGGCCTATTAAGGTCCCGGAAATCAACACATATTCTGATCTGCCCATTTTTCTTCTTTACGGGCACTATGTTTGCCAGCCATGTAGTATACTGATTTTCTTCAACAAAGCCTACATCAATCAGCTTGTCAACCTCTTTCTTAATCTGATTTATTAATTCAAGGCGCATTCTCCTGGAAGGCTGCTTTACAGGGCTAGCCTCTGGGCTTATTGCCAATCGGTGCTGTGCCACATCAGAACTCAGTCCCGACATTTCATCATATGTCCATGCAAAGCAGTCTCGGAATTCTTTCAAGAACTGTATATACTGTTCCCTGGCAGCTGGCTCCAGCAGTGCACTGAGGAATGTCGGCCTTGGCTCATCTGCGGTCCCCAGATTTATTTCCACAAGCTCATCGACGGTGGCCTGACCTCCATCTTCGACCTCGGGCGGGGCTTCTTGCAAGTCAATGAAGCCTCCCGGGATATAATCTTCTTCAGTTTCATGATTCTCTGTTTCATCATACTGGTCATCAGCGGGTGCTGGCCCGTCATATACGGCCAATATTGTTGGATTCTGTTCAGTCTGCCCCAAGGACGTTACTGGCTCAGCAGGAAACTCAAAAATGGAGTCTTCCGCCCTTAGAGGCTCTTCTGATGCAGACTCCCTTGAGAGATCATCATTCTGTAGAGCCCGGACTTCTTCCAGGATGCGCTCAAACTCGAGGCATTCCCTCAGCTCTTTGGCTATTTGGTCTTCATCCGGGGTTCCCGTATCAAACTTTGCTTCAGCCTGGAACAGATCCTCTTTGCAAGGTAGGGCTTCCCAGCACCAATCTTTCTTTGCTTCATCAGACGTCCCCGTCTCCGGCTGACTGCCTGGGGCTTCATTGTTCATTATGGATTGATAAATGATTTCTTCACCTTCCGAGGGGTACTTGTCATATCCCACCTCGGGAGGGTCTTCATGCTGGTAGGAGACAGAGATGACGTCCACCTCGGCTTCATAGTATTCTTGAAGGGTATAACCCAATCCCGGGTGCTGAGTGATCTTCCTCAGTTCTTTATTATCCCGAGGCGGATCCCATAGCTCCTTGAACGCCTTCTTCTGGGCAGCAGGCTGCAATGATGGCTTTTGCATCTTAGAGAACATCTGTGAAACCCGTTGGGTAGTATAATCCAAGCCTGTAATCGGCACCATCCGGTTTGCAGCCTCTTCAGGGACCATGCAGTCTTGATCATCTTCCTCAACTGACTCCCCAGTGTAGAATATGGTAGGAGGCTCGCAGAAGCGAGAGATTTCCATAGTCTTCAGTGGTAGCACCGTCTGGTACTCTAGGCTGGCGATGGGCTTGACTAAACCCTGCGGAACCTCCACCTGTGTGTACTTTTCTTTCATTTCTTCATCGATATCATCCGGGTGAATGCTAGGGGGGGTGATCCAAGCAAAGTCACCAACATAAGAAATGTGAGATACTTCATGTTTCTTAATATAGCCCCTTGGTGGCGGTGGAGACCAATTTCTTGCCTTTGTCACCGGCTTCTTCTGGTTGACCCCAGCCTCTTTCTCTTCACCCTTTTGCGACACCTCCGTGTAGTAGGATGCATCGAGCATATGACACTCGAATACTTCGAAGGGGTGTAGATCCGCAAACACCCTCTCTTCTTTTCCTTCATGGCAGTATTTAATGCACTGATGCAGCGTGGATGGCACTATCTGATATTCATGCAGCCACGGTCTCCCCAGCAGGGCCTTATATGTGGTGTTGGAGTCGATTACATAGAATCGTACCACGGTAGTGAGATCCCCCAATGTGAGGTTAAAATCAGCCACCCCAAGGGGCGTCTCACATTTCTGGTTGAATCCCGCAATTTTCATGTCTCTGACCTTGGTAAGCTGAAGATCAAAGTAATATTTTGGGTAGATGCGGTATGGGAGAATGTTCACGGCAGCCCCAGGATCTATCAGTATCCTGCTCAGTGGCTGACAATTCAGGGAGCCCCTCATATACAGCGGTCTGTTATGGCCAGAATTCGGAATCAGCATGTCGTCTTCTGTGAATGTGACTGACGGCCCAGAATTTACTTCTGTCAAGAGTGCTTCGTATTGTGCCGGCGACTGCAAGGCATCAACAATTGCTTGGCGAGCCTCTTCACTCAGAGAGAGGATCTCCCAGATGGAGAATCTGGTAGGGAGCTTCTTTAGCATTTTCATAATCCTGCTGCCCACCCTGACATTAGACAGTCTCATTTCTTCTGCCCATCGGGGTTTTGGAGGTTCATGTGGTGCCCGTGGCCCCTACTGACCAGTGCTGGTTTCAACCTTTGGACTGATTTCTTGGAGGGCTTCTTCTATAGCAACGGCCCCTGGTGCCGTCAGAGAGTTATCCCCTTCTTTCTCATTCTGCTTGTAGGCTACAGGCACCGAGTGCTGAGGTCTCTTGCCTTTATCTTGCCCAGCCTGTGTCGACTGCCCATTTTCCAGACTGGACAGAAATTCCAGGAATGTTGGAGTTTGACCTCCTTTCTTCTTTTCTTGGTACAAGCTGGCAGGGGGAGGAACCTGGACACCTCGTACCTCCGGTTCGGGAATCTGGTAGGGCTGTTCCCATCTGAACATAATGTTATGATTAGCTGGTGGTGGGCGCCCCCACCGCCTTCCGGAGCGTGTTGAATGTGCTGAGGTTGAGGCCTCGGCATGGTTGGCTTCTAGCGGGGCATTTGATGTTTCATCCTCATCATTCTCCCCGGGCAAGGTAAAGAGTGCTGACAGGGTGTTGCATTGTACTGTCACGACTGCCTTTTCCTTTTTGCATTTAGACCATCTCTTCTTTTTCTAGGAATTTGGCTTCTTTGGTTCTTTCCCCCAGAAAGGCTCAGCCTCATCTTTTCCCTGTTCTGTACCCGGTTGCTCTTTAATTTTTAATTCTTCAAGCTGTTCCCAGAGTATACAGTCTTTCACCAGCAGGTGCCCAGGCTTTTTCTATTCATATTCATCGAGCCCATTAATATACTGCTGTAAACGCCTGGCTGCAGGACTTACTTCCTTATGTGTAGGTAGGGGGACTTGTCTTCTCCGGTTATGAGTGGGGATCCGGATGACTGGCCCTGTTTCAGCCATGCGCCATACTGACTTTACTGTAGGTGGTTCGGGCCTTGGTGTGACACCGCGGATAATTGCTCCACTGATACTGGCTGTGGGAGTTTTCTTTCTATTCCTTATTGGCTTTATCTGCCACCCTTCTTGATCCTTCAGTGGGGTGAGGAAGCAGGCTTCATAAGTATGCCTGGTGCATTCCTCGACGGCTTCCTTAGGCAGCTGTTGGTAGATTGAAATCATATTGGCGGCCATTTTTAAGGCCGGAGGCTCATGTGGACGAGGTGGCTCTACCTGGTAATCTCCCAACTGTAGCTCGCCCTTTTTGACCATGCCTTCCATAATATCTTTGAAGACGTAACAATCTTCAATTGCGTGCCCCAGCGCACGGTGATATGGACAGAACAGTGGATCACCTTTTTTTGCCGCGTCATCGGGTCTCTTTGGCTCAGGCAATGTTACCTTGTTGAACTTGTATGCCCAGTTGAATAGTGCGGCTATCTTATCTTTTGGGAAGGAGTATGGCTTTCTCATTTTGTTTCTTAGAGAGACTTTATCTTTTCTTTCTGTTGTGTCTGCTGGCGGGGGATCTTCATCTGCCCCCTTCTTCCCTTTCTGTTGCTCGAAGGTTCTGAAATTGACGGTGTTAGCCTCAGAGTGCGATGGTCGTCGATCATTAGATTTCCCTTTCGACATAGTTGGAGCATTTGCCGTCGGACGCTTGGAGAGGAACGTCTCAACCTCCGCCACTATATTGTTCAGCCGGTCAAATGTTCTGACATCTGCACCAATCATCTTTTCTAGTACCTCTCTCCTGAGGCTCTGCTTACATATTTGCACTGCATCTTCTTGATGAGGAGGTCTTCTGCATCTCATAGCTAAGTTCCTCCACCTTTTGATGTAGTCCAGTGCTGTTTCATCTTGCTTTTGCCTGGTTGCATATAGTTCTGCTATTGTAATCTCTCTTTCCGTGACGTGAAATCTGTCGCGGAACTTTCTTTGCATATCAGGCCAATCGGCCACTGACCCAGTCGGCAGGCTTGAATACCATTCAAAAGCTATCCCGGTGAGGGATGAGCCGAAGAATTTGAGCAGATAAGCTTCATCAGCTGCCAAGTCACCCATAATGGTGGTATAGTAAGCTACGTGCTCCCTGGGAGAGCCCTGGCCATTAAATTTTTCAAGCTTCGGCGGCTTACTGACGCCTGGAGGTAGTCTCTTAGCAGCATACTGGGGAGGATATGGTACCTTGTACACATTGTAGGTACTAGCATCATCACCAGTCTTTTCAGACAGCTTCATCTCCACAATCTTTTCAATCATCAGCTTGTGGGCTATGGCTGGATCTATGTTCTTCGGGAAGAAGTGAGCTTGTTGCTGACCGTAAGGAGTTGTCATCACAGTTGCGCGCAAGGCCAGCGCGGCAGGCTGCGTCTGAGATACAGAGGGCTGAGCTACCGTCTGCTGCAGAACTCTCGGTGCTTTGCCCTTATTAGCCGGGAGAGGATTAGCTGGGATAGCCACTTCTGTTGAGCTGGCAGTCTGCCCCACAGGCTCGGCTTGCTTGGAGACCGGTGTAACTTCATGCCTCTCATTTAGCTGTCTTCTGAGAGCATTGATCTCTTGTTGATATCTTCTAAACATCATCTGGATCATGGGATCCAGGGTTGATGGGATTTGTAGATCTTCTGAAGTCCCTTCAGCATCATCGACGAAGGGATTATCTTCATCTTCTGCTGTCACCACATTAACTGTCATAGTGGTGATCTTGCAGGCTTCATCATTAGTCTTCATCTTATCTTTTGCCGCCTGGCCTCTTCTTGTGACGGGGCCTGGTCTGGTTGCTAGTCTGAGCAGTTCATCTGGCTGTGTCGGTAACATATCCTGCCCTTTGACGAGCCCGGCCATATTGCAGGCAAAGATCTACATCTTTTCCCTCTGCCTGTAGACTTTCCTTCTCACCTAATCGGGGTATTTGAGCCGGTCAAAGACTGATATTCTTTCTCTAGCTTCTTCCCTGTGCAGGTCTTCTTTCCCATACCCGGCTCTGTGGCCTTCTTCATAATCATTGGAATCGGAGGAGGAGACTCCGAGCATCACTTCTTGAAGGGTTTCTTCTTCATCCATGGTGCCCAAGGCACGGGATAATTTTTGCTGCCTGAGCGCGGAGTTCCCCAGGTAGTGAAAGTAGTCTTGAGCCACTTGTTTCATCTCCTCTTGATTGTGCCTTCGTGGCTCTGGTTGGAGCATCAATCTTTCCTGGCTCTTCTGCTGATAAGCCAGTCTCTCCACCTGAGCAGTCAAGTGCTCGGCTTTGCAGTATTTGAATACATCGGCATGTCTGGCACAGGCCCTTGGTCTTCTTAGAGTGGCAGCAGCGACTGGTTCGCTTATTCTCATTTCTTCTTCCTCCCTGAACCTTCTACTCCCATCCTGGCAGCGGTTGGCAGCAGCAGCACAATTCCTCCTTTCCCATCTTTTGCCCCCAGCCATGGGGTGGGTGTCCGTGAGGTCTTCCTTCTGCTCATATCTTCTGCCCCTCATTCTAGGGCGAATAGTAGTCAGATTTCTTCCTTCATTCTCTTTCTCATCTCTCCTACCCCGAGCCCTGGGGTGAATAGCAACAGCATTTCTTATGTCTTTTCCTTCTCCTCTTCTGCTTCCTGCCCTGAAGCGGGCAACAGTGGTATCAGCAATGTTCTCTTCCTCTTGAGCTGGGACCCAGCTCTGGGTTTTCTTCGGCCGCCAAATCTGCCTGAACTTGGGCGGCTTTGGTGCCAGTGGCTTTCTCTCCTCCTCTTTCATGTCGACCCTCCTGGCAGCTAGTACCCGGAACCTGTTGGTAGTAGGCACCATCGGGACGATCACGTCTGGCTTGACCGCCCTTGGGCAACCATTGAGGTTTACCCGGACATCTCCAATCAGCATTGTCTTTCCTGAGTTGGATATCCGACGACCCGCAGCAGTGGATCGGGCTCTCCTGTCGGATCTCCTCCTTCTTCCAGCAGCGGAGGATGTGCCCCTTTTTGCCTCGTGATGGACGAAGCAGGACACGACCTCAGGAGTATCCTGCATCACCTGGCTCATCTTGGGGCTGGTAGCTTGCGTCAATGTCTCGACAACAGTCTTTTGCTCCTGGTTGTCAATTTCGAGCAAGTCAGTGAAGATGAGGCCCAGACAGTTGGGCATCCCGACAGCAGGCGGCATCGATCCGAACGAAAGAGGTACCGCTAGGTAGCCCTCTCGAACATGCACATCGACCGCTTGTTGATCAAAGCATACAGACATGATTCCAGCCGTCATCGTAGCTTCCTGAAAATAGAGAAAGCACAGAATCAAAAATTTGAGGGGGGGCCCACTGGGCCTCCTATTTTGGCGCAGAGATGAAGGGAGACTAGGTCCCACCGGGCGTGCCAGACTTGTGGACACGGGATTTTATTCCTCTTATTATTTTTATTATTATTATTATTTATTTTATTTATTTATTTGGTTTATTAGGGGTGCCAGTCACATGTGTGACGATTTCATTGTGCGCTCGACTTGACTTGGTCAATCGATTGTGAAGTCCGAGTCGGGACCAAAAGTCCGCCATATCGTAAAGGCTATGATGTTAATTACGCCCTTCCCAAGAAGGACAACCCTTGATTAAACGCCAAAATAGGAGGCCACTCGGGGCGGTAATAAAAGAAAAAATAACGGTGTGTAGTATTGAAGCTCTTTTTATTCTGGGAAGATATTTTAATGCACAGCAGATTACTACACCGACATGACCACCTCTCATGTGGGTCGTGCCGGGTAGAAATAGGACACCGTCCACGCAGTGGCGAGACGGGGTCCGGACCATCATCGGGGAGATGTCCCCTTTCATATTTCTCATCTAGCCAAGGGCCTCGTAGCATTCATATTCCCTGGAAGATTGAGCCGGACGAGGGGCGTGTGATGTGCACCTCCCGGGACTTATCGGGGTTAAAACATCGATCGACATTTCGACAGCACCTCCCCATAATCTGGATTATGCCCAGGGGAGAATAGGCTATCACCCACGGAGTGCCGGGATGAAAGCCGAGAAAAGGAGGGAGTGAACCTCCCGCATTGCACATGTATGCCCTAGGGCAATGTTTGACTCTTCCCTTATGGGAGCCGGTGACACTCATGCAGTGGCAGAGCTCACCTTAGCTAAAGGGGTTGCTCATAAACCCGGTACGGATCAGTGGAGCATAAGGGAGTCTGACTCCCTTTAATTTTATCCTTGGGACAGTTCTGGTGACTCATGGACATCCCTAGGTGGGTTTGATAGAAGTGTTGGAGGCTCATTGGGTGGCAGGGTAGCCTCTCGGCCCGGATTCGAATGGGTATATGAGTTCCCGGCGCGAAGACCACCGCGCCGAGAAGGGTTCTTTGCAAGGCACTATTTGGGGCGCCGGGAAGCTGGCGCTAGTGGAGTTCTCAGCGTCGGTAAGCAAGAAAGCAAAGGGGTCTTACGGCGCCAAGGCAGAAAGGTGAAGGGGTTAGGCTCTCGGCGTAGGCAAGGAGGCCAAGTAATTAGGGCTCTCGGCGCCAGAAGGATGCCAGAGGGTGAGGGTTCTCGACGGGTTCAACATGGAGGGTTCCCGGCGCGACGGGGAAGAGGCCAGGAAGTAGGCTCTCGACGCAAGGGCCGTATAGCCAAGGGAGGTTGTCGGCGCCAGGGCCAAATGACCAAGGGTGTGGGCTTCTCGGCACAAGGGCAAAGAGGCCAAGGGGGTCCCGGCGCAGGCTTCTCGGCACAGGTAAAGAGGTGGAGTTCTCGGCACGGGAAGGCTCGCGCCGAGGACTGTTTATGGAGCCGAGATGTATGAGGGCACCGGGATGAGAAACAGAGCTTTACGGTACCCTGTTCTTGGATTTGTTGAGGATTCAGGGGTTTCCTAGTGCTTCAGGCCAAGATAGACGGGCCTTGGGAAATCAAAAGAGATCAATTCATCAGACCTGAACTGATTTTGGCTTGGGTTTCAACAGGGAAGGCCAGAAGCGGAGAGTGATTTGGGAGAAACGTGGTTTAGGGTATCTCTGTCACCAGCGTTCATAATAATCCCTGAGGATGATTTTGATATACTCTTCATCATCTGGGGCCAAGAGATGGCTGTCTCTGGCCCCGGGGATGACTTCAGCAGAGCCAATGAGCATGAATATGACATCTAAAATTGAGCAGCGGTTGCTATACATATGTGCTTTGCTTCAGAGGCCAAGGGATGGTCTGTCCCTAGCTCGAAAGTAAGCACGAGCGGAGTTCGAGAACCAAGCGAATAAGCATGCGATCAATCGAACTGGGGAGGGGGATAGCATGCTACTGAATCTAAGAAGAGACAGAAAACATGGGGAGAAAGCAATAGGGTTTCGGAGAAATAGACAGCAAGCATCAACTGGAGCCCGTAGTGTTCATTCATTCGAATATCACGATTACATTCGCACATCGGAGGCAATACATAAAAGAAGGTACAGGGAGACTATGCTTTGCCCTAGCGGAGTAAAACCGGCTGTGATATCACAGCATACATCAGAAAGAGGAAGAAGTAGAAGCAATCGGAATTAAAAGAATAAACTACAGAAAATGGGGAGGGGAGGGCGGAGCATTGACTCCTCTCCCTCCCCGTTGCCCACCTTCGATCAGGCTTCAAACTCTTTTCTTCTTTTTTCCTTCTGCTTCTTCCTCTCTCGGATCAGATTGCAGGCTCCACTCTCTTCTCCTTTTGTGGCTATCTATTCTTCTTCTCCCCCTTTTTTTTGCTATCTGTTCGGGCTTGAGCTCTGGCTCCTTTCTTTCTTTGAATGAGGGGGTTTTATATCCCTCCTTGGTGTCCACTCGGCAGGCTTGTCCCGGCGCGCCTCAATCGTAGGCAGAGCTCCCGGTGTGTGGGACTCAAGCTTCTCGGCGCCGCTTTTGGGCTTCGACAAGGGGATCCCGGCGCCACTTTTATAGGCCCATTTAGGGCTTTTAAGACCTCACATAGACTTCAGCCTTTATTGGTCCTTCAAATGTATCAGAACCCGTGAAGGCCCTCCACTGGTGACACAGCTTCTATTGAGATCATTCATAGATTTTCATCAGTCGGTAGACTGGGGTTTCATCGGCATTGCCATCTGAATGATGACAAGGTCGGACATCATCTCATCGGTATCGTCACATGAATGGTGACAAGACCGGACATCAGCTTTAGCCTGAAAAGACTTCAGCCAGGTGACTGCTATTTCATCAATGTTGTCGTCTGACTGACAATGGCATCGGACATCAGCTTGGCCGGGAAAAGGCTTCAGCCGGGTAGATGGTTGACGAACTTCATCATTGATCTTTCACTATTGGTCTGATCTTCCTTTCAATTCTGTTTCTGCCCTTGCTCATTTTCAAGGTGTCAACAGCTGTGTAAGTTGTGTTGGTTGTCGTGCCCTTACTTAAGGCATTGTGGTTTGTGGCACTAGCAGGATAAAGAGTTGGGGAAATATGACGACACTTTGCTGCATGAGTACCCTATTATTGTGTTGGAAATTATGTCCTTCGGATGAAATCATGGTTCCCGAGATGTGATCTCTGAGAGATGATTACGGGTCCCAGTTGGTATTTGCGAGCGACTGGTGAGGCTAGTCGAGTGGTCAGCTGTGATAATGTCTGAGGAAGGACCTAGCTGTGGTAAGGATCTGCGATGGTTGGAGATCCCTATGCATTGGTCGCGGCGTCATCGACCAGGTTGCTATGGTAGCAGGTGGCACTTTTTCATCCTAGAGATGTGTGTCGTGATTTGCTCAGGTTGTGTCTTGTGGCTCTATAGCGAGAATGGAGTCGAGGATTTGGTAGGTGTCCATTTGGAATAATTGTGATGAAGCTAGGATGAGACTGTGTAACGGATGATGCCTGTGTATGGAGGTCCCTGGAGGGATGTTGTCGAATGAGAACCTTGGTCTTGTGACCATCATGGGAGGATTTCTCTGTAAGCCTAAGTCTAGTGCTGTTGTGGACCGAGGATTGTGGAATCTCACCATTTGGTTTCCCCATGCTCTCCTGAGAGGGTAGAGCTGGCGTGAGGGTCAAGATCAGATGTGGTGTTCGAGTGAGGATCGGCTTCCCCGTGCTCTCCTGAGAGGGTAGAGCTGGCGTGAGGGTCAAGATCAGATGTGGTGTCCGAGTAAGGATCGGCACGAGATGTAGCAACGGTCAGTGTAAGAGTCAACTGATGGCCTGTTGAGACTTGGAATGTGCTTATCGGGCCTGAGGAAGTTGAGTAAGTGAGGGTTTCCCATTGACGAGTAATCGGTGACCTGCGAATGGTCTTTCACAGACAAAAGATGCTGGTTGTAGTGAATCAAGATTGGCGAGAGCCGTGCGCAAGCAAGGCCTTTGGTGGCCGATTATGAGATGTACCTTTCCCGGAATTGGATCTGGGATTGGTTGAAGGTTTGTGTTCGGACCGGAGTTGGCCATGTGTTGTTAATGGCGTTTGGCTTGCCATGTGTAAGATGGTTCATGGTGCAGAGCCAACAGATTTTTGGCAGTCAGTTGAGATGACTGTGTGAGCTGGTTGAGGCTTAGTGAAGGTTGTCCCTTGTGCAGGCCGTGAGACCAGTCAGCAGAATGAGAAGCGGATGTTTGATTGGTCCACCGAGCATGGGATTTTGTCGGTGGTTGTTTCTCGTGAAAAGGATTGCGTCTCCTCGGTGAGCGAGATGGTGGGAACGATGCCATGATTGGAGTTCTATGGTGGCTGAGGTGATGCCAGAGTTGTGCCCTTGTATGCCATGATCGCTCTAAGGATTGGTGTGTATGGGGTTGTAGAGCGAGATGTTTCGGTTCATGATAATCGTCTGGTTGTGTCCCTCAGGAGAAGTGCTTTCGCGAGAGTCGAGGTTTATGTTGGAGCTCTAGGAGTGTTGCCAGCTGGGTGAGTTGTTCTTCCCCTGTGCCATTGCGGTTGCCTCAATTTCGAGGATGAAACTTCTATAAGGAGGGGAGGACTATAACACCCCAGATTTTGTTCCATCAGAATCCGTGAGGTTGGAGCCCCTTTGTGAGTCCCGAGTTGTGTTTTATGATTTACTAGGGTTTTTGACTATCGAGCCTGCGGAACCCTGTGTAGGGTGAACCATCTTGATTTCGGGCCCCGGCACATTGCAAGCGCGTAGTGCATTTTTCGAGGATTGTTGGAATAATTTTTTAATAATTTTATATTTATCAGATTTCTAAAATCCCAAATTGATTTTCAATTTAAACCCCCTCACCCCCCTCTCTCTCCCCATCTCTCATTTCTCTCCCTCCCCTCTCTCGGTTCTCTTTTTCTCTCCCTCTCTTCTGCGACGGCCAATGGAGGAAGGCGGCGGCAAGGCGGCGAGGTGGCGAGGCTCGTGGGGTGACGAGCGGCGAGGATGGGGCGTGGATTGAGGTGGAGGCGCGGCATGGCTAGTTCACGAGTTGGGAACGCCGGCGGGGTTCTGAGAAGCGATTTCGCGAGAAAACGACGTCCTCGACGTGGGAAATCTTCGGTGGAGGTAGGGGGACGGATCCTTGGCCCCTTGTGGTTATTTTCCCACTGTTTCGTAGGCCGAGGTGAGCCGAGCGTGGGTTTTTAGTCATGCCTGGTGGATGTCCCGGACATCCTGGGGATACTGTGACCATATTTTTGGGTGTCCAGAGGTACCGTGTTACCTCGATTAGCGTGCCCATAGGTTTTAGGGGTCCGAGTGACCCTGTGCATTCCGGGCTTCCGTGTTATGCTTGATCGAGTCACTATGCATCGGTATGAGTGCAGAGGGCTATTCCCGCACGATGTTAGCTTTCTTGGAAAGCGGTTTCCATGTGGGCCATGTGTATGGCCTACGAACTGTGAGTCTGATGACCCAGCCTAGGGCTAGAGGTTTCTTAGTTTTACTTAGGAAAGGGATTAAGCTCGACGGTTATGTCCCACCTTAAAAGCTATATCGTACCGTGGTTTTGACCCTAGGTTTAAGGTAGATTGATGACATGGAGCTATCTTCTATAATGGTCTTGACCCGAGTCTCGTGACTTAAGGACTGTTGGGTTAGTAGGTCCAGTGGACTGTCCAGAGTCCGGTGGCATTGTGCCACCTGTGGTCCGAACTACGTATGGCAGGCTCGTGGGTAGCCTGCCAATATTGTTAGTATTGGGTGTCCTACAAGCCAATCTCGGGTCGAGTAGGCCCGATAGTTGTACAATATTGTACATCATTACTAAAGTGGTATTTGAGCATAAATTTGTAATTGTATATTACTCTACGATGTCCCTAGGATATGTGCTTGGAAAGTCAACTCGAGATGGAATCTCGATCATGAGACTGACTTTACATGGACACATACCTTAAAACTATTCTTGGTTGGAAGGCAATCACTCGGGGACTTTGATTACCTATTATTAAACTAGTACACATGATGTGTGGGTGAGCAGTCTCATGGTCACTGGTGTGGGGCACCAATACATATGTGTAGGTGTAAGTCCTGGGAGGATGTTCATTGGACGGATCCGCCATTGCATCTTCAGATGGTTGATTATACCTAATGTCAACTGAAGATCTAATTGTCTCAGTAGCATCGTTGGTCCTTTGACTTGAGACATTGATCGGATCTTACACGAGGACTGGAATGGTTTAATACTTGGCTAAGTGACTTTAACCATAAGTCATGAATTGCCAAGTCATTAACCATATCAGGATACATGTGAAGGTCATCAATGCTCAAGAAGGGATCGCTCACTGTCGGGTATATATCAGACAGTTAATGGGTTAAGACACTGACTCTCCACTAAATCCCTGGCCAGGGTCGTGTGGGTTCGTTTGGAATGGACGTCATACACTTTTAGGAGTTTGTGTTCGAATGACACGATCATGGGGTTTGACAGTTACCATACCTTCGATCGAACCAGACTCATAGAAAGAGCGAGGGATTATAGCGATGCAGCAGCTGTCGACTTACAGGTACCAGATAGGGTGGTTTGAACCCGACGTCCTTTGGGATCACGTGGATTTGCTTGACCCAACGTGATCATAGGTCCGATATGAATTAAACTATTATTCGTCTCTTGTAGAAGCGAATAATGAGTTTAATTTACTTCTAATTGAGAATTAAAAGTTTATGAGCCTTAAACCAGAGTGACTATGGGCCTAGAGGATGGCGCACATAAGATTCTCAGGTGACGGGATATTATTATAAATATATATATATATATATATATATATTAAAAGCCTTGAATTCCTTTGGAAAGGAATATAAAGAATGGCTTAATATTTTTGTACAATGATATGGAGGATATATATACAATATTGGTGATTAAGGGTTCTTTTGGAAAGGACCCATCCCACCTTTATATATCCTACATGAGTGTTTTCTCCAAAGGCCAAGCATATTAAGCCCTTCTTCCCCTCTTCTTCTCTCCTCTCTTCCCCTCCCTCTTGCTCACTCTCTCTCCCTTGTTGATCTCTCTCTCTTCCTCTCAAGGGAGAAAGATTGAAGGAGGGAAACATGAGCAGTTTGGAGGATCCGTGGTTCGCACGCGCGGGAGAAAGAACGGGTGGACATTACAAGAGAATCGATGTGGATCTACTCTAGAGGCCGAACATTTGTGCGGCTCTACGTTTGACGAAATCTACATCGGGCACTCCGGACAGCGTCGTTCCGCACTAGGTAAAGATCTACAACCCTATTTTGGGGTTGGGTAATTTTATTGCATCGATTAGGGTTCGATTCTTAGATTCCAAAAGGACCTGGGTTCGAGATTTAATTTTATTATCCGCTGTGCTACCCGAACCAGTCTTTTCGATTCCTTACAGTGGTATCAAAGCTAGGTTGCACTCTGATCGTTACAATTTTTCTGCATAGAATCATATTTAGGGGTTATTTCCATGATTTTCTATTACTGAAACAAATTAGATCTGATGTAATCGGGTAATAGGATGTTGGGCATCCTTGTTCGCAGAAGATCATAATAAAAAAAATAAAAAAAAAGGGGTGGGGCGAGCACGCCGGCATGTGCGCGCACAGGGCACAGGGTGCCCTATGCACGGGCAAGCATGGGCAGTCGACGTGGGCCACGTGGCATGGGCCCGTAGGTGGGCGCCGCCTGCGTGCGCTCACCACGTGGGCAGGCACCGCTGGCGGGCGTCGCCTGCGTGCGCTCGTCAAGTGGGCGGGTGCCACAGGCGGGCGCCACCTGCGTGTGCACACCGCAGGCGGGAGCCGCCTGTGCGCGTGCGCCACGTGGGCAAGCGCCTCCGTGCCCACGGGTGGGCATGCAGTCCCGCGGGCCCGTGGGGCCACAAGCACGGGCACGCGTGGGCGGCGTGGCGTGGGCGCGCGGGCGACCGCCGCCCTGCGCATTTTTTTTTATTTTTTTGAATTTTTGATTATTGGATAATCATTAAATTCAAATGTTGAATTAAAGAAATAGAATAATTGAGGATAACTACATTATTTAAATTTAGTTTTTCAAATTATATTATTAGGTAAGTCATGAATTGCCAAGTCATTAACCATATCAGGATACGTGTGAAGGTCATCAAAGGTCAAGAAGGGATCGCTCACTATCGGGTATATATTAGATAGTTAATGGGTCAAGACACTGATGCTCCACTAAATCCCTAGCCAGGGTGGTGCAAGTTCATTTGGAATGGACGTCTTACACTTTTAGTACGTCATGGTCGAATGGCACGATCATGGGATTTGACAGTTACCATACCCTCGATAGAACCAGACTCATAGAAAGAGCGAGGGATTATTACGATGCGGCAACTGTAGACTTACAGGTACTAGATAGGGTGGTTTGAACCCTGTGTCCTTTGGGATCACGCGGATTTGCTTGACCCAACGTGATCATAGGTCCAATATGAATTAAACTATTATTCGGCTCTTGTAGAAGCGAATAATGAGTTTAATTTACTTCTAATTCAGAATTAGAGGTTTATGGGCCTTAAACCAAAGTGACTATGGGCCTGGAGGATCACACACATAAGATTCTCAGGTGATGGGATATTATTGTAAAGATATATATATTAAAAGTCTTGAATTCCTTTGGAAATGAATATAAAGAAGGGCTTAATATATATGTACAATGATATGGAAGATATATATATAATATTGGTGATTAAGGGTTCTTTTGGAAAGGACCCATTGTAATGACCTAGCATCCGGATACCGAGTAAATCCGATACCACTTGGATCCTTAGTGGCCTCCCAAGATCTGTAAGGCTCCGAAGGGATAAACGATATGTGTGGAGTACATTGAACTTCCAGATAAAGTAGTTAACAATTAATTACTATGATCAGGATTGCTAAATTAGCAGAAATAAAATTACATTTTCAATTAAACAATTAAAGCTACAGAGTCCAGTCCAACGAAAAGTACAGTCCAACAAAAAGAGAAACGTACTCTCAAGTTGGGGGAAGCCCGACACTGGCAAAGCTGGCAACTAAGAACCACCTCACTGCACCTCCGAAGCACGAGGAAGAATAGCTACACCTGAAAAGTCAGGGGTGAGCCTCATCTCATTGGCTCAGTAGGGGTCCCGCAGATCCCTACCATGAAACAAATGCAATGATAGCAGTGCTAAACAACAACCACAGAAGCAGGAGTAACAACAACAACAAAAGTAACAGCCGTAACGACAACAGTCGAAGGAAACCACGGCTGAGCCGCAAGCTACTCCTATCGGTAAGAAACACAAATCCCCAGACTCATAGTCGGAAGTCACTAAACTGATACAAGTAAACTCTAGATATGCTGCCAGGACACATCACGACACCTCAGTCGTGCAGGCACGTCTACAGAGACAAACCCCACGCTAAATCACAAGGTCTAAGAGTAGAGACACATACACAATCTCACAGTCGTGTAGACTACACTGACCACTCAAAGAGCGACGTTAGCAATGACGGAAACTAGTCACGAAAGCCACAAGAGTCAGGTGTCATGTGACAGAAGTACCTCCTCACTAGTAGAAAAGCAAGATGCATCCACTGATGTCTTACACTGCGCCTCAGGTATCTCCCACATGCCTCGAACGTGGTAACTAAGACACCGTACAAGAACCAAGTAACGAGTAACGAGTGACTAGTTAGGGTCACACCCGTCGGCACTGGTCCAACACCCCTGACCACGTGTGCACACACAAGCTCAATGTCTTGAGCCAGGCCTCTGGCTGGTTTTCCCCTCCCGTCGGACTCTAACAGCTAGACAAAGGGGCCCACGGCAACCAGCCTACAAACCGTCTCTACCAAGAACTTCCCCGCCACCACTCCCAGGTGGGCCGACACACGAAAGTGTCATCAGGCTACGACTAGTGGAGGCTCACTAGACACAGAGACTCAAAACATGAAGTACGGACAGGTCACGCACATACCCGTCGCACGTACCACTAAACACAAGGCAACCTGCAGCTACCAAACTCAGGACATCCAACTAGACCTGTTAAAATAATGATCCTTGAGTCACAAGACTCAGGTCAAGATCACCGCACATCACGGCAACACCCCATCAATCAGCCTAGTCCCTAAGTCAAAAAACCACGGTAAAACAGCATGGAAACGTCACACAATAGCCGGATCCACACATTAATGAAAGACCACGATCCCTGGGCCGCTCATCGGACTCACAATCCTCCCTAACGATGGAACACGGAACACGAGGGATCACCTGAGCCCTCAAACCACATAGGCATGTAAACTGAGGTAACACGATACCTCCGAGCATCCAAAATATAGTCTCGATCCCAACGGGACAATCGAGACATTCACGAGATCATGTGTCAACCATTGGGTCACAACCAGGTTGACCAGAAACCATAATGACTCTCGAAACCACACGGTACACTACTAGATATTTCGGCACTTTCGAACACCCTATATCACGGTCACAGTCCTCATAGGATGTCCAAGACATCCATGGAATAATGGGCTAACCAAGGGGTCGAAGCCACAATAACCGGAAGCC
This sequence comes from Amorphophallus konjac, assembly GCA_022559845.1. Lineage (NCBI taxonomy): Eukaryota > Viridiplantae > Streptophyta > Magnoliopsida > Alismatales > Araceae > Amorphophallus > Amorphophallus konjac. The sequence continues at coordinate 39,635 of JAHNEJ010002345.1, read as the reverse complement.
AAACCAACGAAAAGGAATACTCTAGGCTGGTGGCGGTCATCCCTCTGGCCACTACCACACAGCCCAGCAAAGTGGCGGTCTCAACAGGGCCGCTACTTGCAAGAACTGAACAGGCAGGAAACGGTCTGCCCATGGCCGCCTCTTGAAAGTGGTGGTCCTCACAAGGCCGCCTCTTGAAGGTGGCGGTCATGGCGAGACCGCCATCTCCAAATTGCCTCTAAAAATGTACGATAAGCCATCCTGGTTGTGGTCCTAGCCTGACCGTTACATCAAGGAGGCGGTTGTGGACACACTTTATTCGTTTGTTTGTTTATTTATTCGTTTGTTTGTACATTTATTCGATTTATTCGTGCGAGGGCATGCCAGTCACCTAGGTGACGATTTATTCAGGCTTCAAGGAAGCCCCGGGTGCGCTCAATCTGACTAGTCAGACGATTGTGTGTGTCATGTCGGGACTGAGAACCCGCCATGCCAAAAAGGTCACGACGTTAATTACATCCCCTCGGAGAGGGGAAGACCCTTGATTGATCGTCGGAAAAGGGAGCCCTACGGCCTGAAATTCATGTTAACGAAATGAGAGAATGAAATCTCGCATTACATTTAAACAAACCCCGCATCGGGGCGTAAACGTTCAGAGATACATGTCGGTCATTCGCAGACCATTTCATATTCGGATGGAAGTCCGCGTTTATTGCGTAAAAGACGGCGATAAAATCGTGTAGATGTCTGCCGTGTATGTGGCAAGTTTAATGAGGGTGCGGGATTGGATCAGGATAGAGACGGGTCAAGTTTGACGAACTATCGGCCAAAGGCAGCGCCGGGTCGTGGCCATAACGGGATGGTTCCCAAGGTCCACGTCCGACGTAGTGGGGCGTCATTACTATTCCTTTCACACCGACCCCGGGAGAGCGGAAGTTCCAGAACATTCGTGGTTGGCATTCTTTTTATTATCATTGTTCCAGTTATTAAATTTCATTATTTGTTCACACATGCGTGGTTCATTTTTTTTATTAATTTTATATCTTCTCTTTTATTTGGTTGATTGTTTGTTAGTTTTTTTATAAGGCCTGTCGGTTCAAGGTGGCGCAGGGGAGCGCCGGTTTAAGGTGGCACAGAGGCGCGCCGGTTTAAGGTGGCACAAGGGGGGGGGGGGGCCTCGGTTTAGAGATGAATGAATGGCGCGCCGATTTAGTGGGAAAATGGGGCACGCTGGTTTAGGCTACAAGGAGTGGAATTGAGTTTTGAGAGAGAGATTAAACTGGCGCGGTGCCCCGGGGCACCGGATTAGGCCACGCCGGGTTAAGATTTAGTGAATTTGGTTTCGTTTTGTTCTGTTCTTCTTTTTATTCGCTTGCAGATTAGCAAGATGGTTGCATTGTTCGTTCATTTAGCAAGTTAGGTTAATAAAGGGGGGTTTAAATATTATTTTTTCTTGTTCACTGATTCAGTGAGAAGGCTTCAATGTCTTATTAACAAAAACGTTTATGTGCTCTGTTCAAAGGCTCATCATGCCAAAGTTCTAAAACTTAGGAGTTCAGTGTTCTATTAGGTTCGCAGTAGTTCAGACGTGTTTTCAGAGAGTTGCCCGTTATTCACCCTTAGGTATATATGTTACTTATTCTTATTGCCCGCGTTTCTGGTGAAAATTGGGCAGCACCTCCCCCGGATTGGGGTTTGCGAGGTGAAAGGGGGAGTCATCAAATGGAGTATTCCGGGACGACCCCCAAAATTCAGGGGAGCCAGGGGATGACTGTCCGATGACCCAGAAGTAAGTGAAGAAGCCCGAGGATAAGCCTTCAAGGGGTTCTAACAACTCACGGGCCGTAGCTCCATAGGAGTTCTGCAGGGACGGATTGATGCGGGACAGACACGGGAGACGACACTATTAGGTGCCACCCTCGGACTCTAGATGAAGACGCGACCAGCAGCACACACCAGGGAGACACTAAGCATGACACTATGAGCTCCTAGTGGCAAAATGTCGCTAACAGAAGTGGAAGCTCACTCGTCGTCCCAAGACTGGGAAAGCGCGGACCGTGCGCGGTTAAGGAACTAGCGGAGGTCAAGGGTAGTCCGACTCAACTTTCGGACTCGGATCGAGTCACGGGACAGGTCACACTCACTCTCACAGTGGTGACATGGACACACGGGCTAGTACCTACGCTCTCGACAGCGGCAAAAGACCGTATACTAGCTAAGCAAATGAACGCCAAGAGGTTCGGACCATTACCTCCACGCACCCGGCGTGGCGAAGACAACCCCGGCCGAATCACGGACTCCCGGTTAAACAATATCACAGCAATACAAAGATTTGACCCACTCCACGCAGGGAGGTAAAAGGTCACATGTGGAGCCCGGGAATCACGCAACTCGGGTTGACGGGCAGCATCTTGATGTCGCCCGGCGGTGCCGAACTCCGCGTTTTCGTGCTTTCCGAACGGCGGGTTCTGCGGGCCCGCGGGGCCCACGGATGGCGCTGTCCTCCGGATCTGCGGGGGTGGGACCCACTATGATGGGGACCCCTGGTGGCGCGCCTCCACGGACGGCGGTCGGCCGGGAACACCGATCGGGGGTCGATCGGTCCCGATTCCCAAGCTTTGAAGTTGCTGCCCACGGATTTTTAGTTGCTGTTTTCAGGCGCGCGCTCCGGCGAAAACGGCCGCTGCGATCAATCCCGACGTCGGATCGGGACGCATGAGCTATCGTTGGAAAGCTCTCTTCAAATGCTTCAATCTAGACCCAGAGAGATCTGCTGGATCTGGTCGGATCAGAAATTTAATGAATTTACAAGTCCCTGTTGTACAGTAACTGAAATCTCAGAGCTGCAGGGCACTTGTCTGAGAACCACCGTTGACCGCCTAGTAAACCTCCGATTCAGCTCTTGAGCTCTTCTTCAAAGTTGTAGGGTATCAAACCACGGAACTGGGACTATTTTTGGAATTTGATTTGGAGGTGGTGGTGAGTTACTATGATTTTTGGGGTGACTGGTGGTCGGATCTGGGAACCGGTGGACAGAACTGTAGATGGGTCTGAGAATGATTTTTAGAAAATATTAGATGGGAGAATCAAAAATTGAGAAAAATTGTGGATGAAGGGATGGATGGGTGGAATCCCCAATAAAATTGGGCGAACCAAAATAAATCAAAAAGTGGACCTAAGACATGAAACTCAGGGCGGGGATGAATCTGGACAGAACTCTGGCAGAACCGAAATGGAAGAGTGGACGAAAATCAAAAAATATGAAACGAGATCTGAATGGCAAACCAAAATTTGTGGGATGTCCTTGACACCTCTGGAACATCCACTAAAATTCCCAGATCTATCTGAGCTCGTGGCTGAGACAAGAAATTCGTGGAAGCTTCTGTGGTACTGCGCGGGCAGAACTCCGTTGATGGCGATGGCGGTGCGGTGGCGGCTCGTGGCGGCGGCGGCGGCGACCGGAACTGATAGGGTGGAGTCTCACCACCAGAAGGAAGCCTTCACAGCTTCAAGGGGAGAGGGAGAGGAGGAGGGGGCGCACCAAGGCTGGAGCTTCAAGCTTTTTCAATTCTTATGGCATTAATTCTCCAAAATGAAAATACAAGCTTAAATAGGTTACATCTCTCATCCATCCACAACCATTGGATCTAGGGGATGGGAATGAGGGTTGGGATGGAGTGTGACACACACACAAAAAATAAATAAAAAACTAAAGGAGGGGGGCGGCCCTTGGACTAGGTGTAGAAGGTGGACTTGGTAGGTGGGGGTGGGTAGCCTCCTTGGACTTTTCAAGCCACTTGTCCCCCATGTGTCCTTTTACCATTCAAACTTCTAGATGCCTCCATTTGGCATGTTGACTGACCCCACGTGGGACCCTAGGCTGAGGTGGCCCAATGGGATGGGGCCTGGGGGGCCCGTGGGGCCCACGGGGTCCGAATTGCACATAAGCCCCTATTACAATCAAAATGGCAAACCGAATGCAATGAAATAAACACAAATTACACACACATAAAGTCTAACTAAATATGATAAATGCGGGACTCAGGGGGCGTCTCCAGGCTGTCTCCGAGCCAAATAGATGCTGAGGTGGCTCGAGTCGTGCTCCGTGTGCGGTACCGGTGGCTCGGCGTATCGCGCCGCTCAACTGCTCGGGTGTCCGCACCAATTCTCCCCGGGTGGGAGAAACTCGACCCTGTCGAGTAAGGGTCTGCATCGCTCCTGTATCGCTCCAAAAGGTCCGGATCGATCTGCTGCAACTCGCCATGTGTGATCCATGTGTCCTCAGTAGCGGGCCGTCCTCTCCATCGCACTAGGTAGCGCGGGTAAGATCCACTCCTGGTAACTGTCACTTGCTCGTCCAGTATACGATCTATATGCTCACGCTGCCGTGAAAAAGGGGCTGGAGGTGGAAGTGGACACTCAGGTGTGGGATCACTCTCAAGGGGAGGAGATGGCTCAAAAGGCTCACTAGGGATCACCGCTGGGTCCCTATATGCAACAAGATCCGATACATTGAAGGTAGAGCTTATACCATATTCCTCGGGCAGGTCCACAACATACGCATTGGATCCAACGCGTTTCAACACTCTAAAGGGACCGGCTCCGCGAGCTTGCAACTTCTTAACGGTTCCAGAGGGAAACCGTTCAGGTCTTACCCTGATCATGACATATTCACCCTCTTGGAACTCTCGGTGGTGTCGATGGGCATCGGCTAGCTCTTTGTAACGTGCATTGCTGGCCTCACTCATGCAGACTCCTAACATGCCTAGCACTAGACTCGGCAGACTCACTATGCACTCCTAAAATGCTTAGCAAAATAAAAACACACGGATGCACACACAACCCTAAACAAACCTAATGTTAGTTCGACCCAATCATATGCAAGGTGGTCCAGGACATCCGAAGGTGTGCCATGCATACCCTAAGTGTGACTGAATGTCGGTACAACCATAAGACGGTCCTTTGGATTTGGGAGGTTTGGGTGGAACAGGAGGGTCGGGTGTCTCTCGCCCGTGAACGGACTCGGTGGGTGCCGATGGCCCGGTCCATGGGGGAGGGGTATAATGGTGACCTCCCTAAAGAAGTGGAATGGAGATTGTGGACCAAGGGGCCCACTAAGAAAGGGATCGAAGGGATCAAAGAATGTGTGACCCCTCGATATGGATTCCCTCATCTCAAGATCCCATGTGTGGAAGTCTAGAAGGTGTTGTTGATCTCCTTCATCCATGAAGGGAGATGAGACGGTGGGGGTATGATGGTGGACTCTCTCGAAAAGGTGGAGTAAATATGGTGGGTCACGGGGTCCACAAGAGAATGGGTCGAAGGGATCAAAGAAGGTATGACCCCTCGGACTAGGCTTCCACAAATCACTGTCCCACATTTGGAAATCTTGGAGGTGTAAATGATCACCTTCATTCATTGTGAGAGATGGGACGACAGTCATAGGTAGAAAGTAAGATTCCTCCCTTGGGCAAAGGGAATGAAGTCGGACTCGGCCGGCATAGGGAGGAGTAGAAGAACCTCCGTGGTAACATGACCCACGGTGTACACGGAGGTGATGGACCCTAAAGCGGGATGAGTGAAACTACGACCTGTGGGTCGGTCGAAGCCTGGAGCCAACAAGTGCGTAAATGTCCACTGCCGGTCTAACCCTTTAAGAAGGTCATCCAATGTATCCACATAGTGACTAGACCGGAAAGTGGTATGAAATGAATTGATTGGCACCAGAGGTAGGATAGGGTCCATAGATGGGAAGGGAAGTGGGACCAAGCCCTTCTTGAGCCAGCTAAGAAGCGGCTCGGCTATGACAAGCATACCCGTTAGAAACACGGGTGGCTCGGGCTGAGGTGGCTTAGAATAAAGATCGGAGAGTGGGGCTTCTCCAACCCTTTTGTCCCTTATGGCTAGAGATGTCCGAGTGGGACATTGTCCGGCGTAGTGGCCGAACCCCTGGCAGCGATAACACTGCTGTCGTGACCCACTACGCTCCCTGATAAGTGGGTCCCTACCCTTATCCTCCTGACGGACAGGGGGTGTAGGCAATGGGGCTCTCGTGGGTGGGAGAAGAGGATCCACTATGATGGGGAGAGGGCTTGGGGACTCCGTTGATGGGGCCGGGTTAAGACTACCGGCGATGACCTCCTTAGGCTCGGGTTGGAGTACATCACTAGGAGTACGTGTCCTATCCACCCCATCCAACCGGTCCAAAATCATTTGCATAAGTTCGGCAACGGAGTGGGTTGGAATAGGGATATCATGGTGGACTCGCCCGTAGTCAACCGTCCTAGGATTGGGTCTTGGCTCATCTACGTGTGGGACTCTTTGCCTCCGACTAGAACCCACTTGGTTGGAAGTGATTGGGTGGGGCCGGTTGGAGGTGACCGGTTGGGGCACGTAGACCTTCCTAAGCTCTCTCTTCATGTCCCACCATGACTCGATGGGCCATTGCCCCCTAACCTCTCTCATTCTTTCGATGTAATCCCACTTTTCGGCAGCCTCATGAAGAAGCCGCTCTTTAGCGAAAGAGAATTGCATTGCCTCGGACATAGTATAACAATCAAAGTATGTGTCCATGGCGGCCTCCCACTTGAGGTAGTCGCCCGGGCCATTGGAGCCATAAAAATCCGAGGCTTCGGGCCTACGGAAGTGGAGTGGGTGGTTGCCAAGCCCATGGGTGGACCAACGGCCATATTGCCCGGGTGATTGGGAATCCATGGGAAATTGGGGGGGGGAACTATATGTTGGACATGCCGACACTTGGACACTACACTAGACCGGCTATGCAAGGTTGGAATGCACTAACTAATGCAAACACCGACTAATGCACCTAGACCTAAACCAATATCCGGTACATGGCGGAGTTAATCGATCCGAAGATCACTCGCGCAAGTGTGCGGTCTTCCCGATAGGCGTAGCCTAACGTTCGGACAACACCTTTTAAGATACCGAATTATCGGGATGAAATGCAATTTTAAAACACTCTTTTTTTTTGTTTTGAAATGATGATCCTAGACTCGACTTAGACCATGATGCATGCAAGACTTATGCAATGACTACCCTAGACTCGACTCGCTCTGATACCAAACTGATGCGGGACGGACACGGGAGACGACACTATTAGGTGCCACCCTCGGACTCTAGATGAAGACGCGACCAGCAGCACACACCAGGGAGACACTAAGCCCGACACTACGAGCTCCTAGTGGCAAAACGTCGCTAACAGAAGTGGAAGCTCACTCGTCGTCCCAAGCGAGGGAAAGCGCGGACCGTGCGCGGTTAAGGAACCGGCGGAGGTCAAGGGTAGTCCGACTCAACTTCCGGACTCGGATCGAGTCACGGGACGGGTCACACTCACTCTCACAGCGGTGACATGGACACACGGGCTAGTACCTACGCTCTCGGCAGCGGCAAAAGACCGTATACTAGCTAAGCAAATGAACGCCAAGAGGTTCGGACCATTACCTCCACGCACCCGGCGTGGCGAAGACAACCCCGGCCGAATCACGGACTCCCGGTTAAACAATATCACAGCAATACAAAGATTTGACCCACTCCACGCAGGGAGGTAAAAGGTCACATGTGGAGCCCGGGAATCACGCAACTCGGGTTGACGGGCAGCATCTTGATGTCGCCCGGCGGTGCCGAACTCCGCGTTTTCGTGCTTTCCGAACGGCGGGTTCTGCGGGCCCGCGGGGCCCACGGATGGCGCTGTCCTCCGGATCTGCGGGGGTGGGACCCACTATGATGGGGACCCCTGGTGGCGCGCCTCCACGGACGGCGGTCGGCTGGGAACACCGATCGGGGGTCGATCGGTCCCGATTCCCAAGCTTTGAAGTTGCTGCCCACGGATTTTTAGTTGCTGTTTTCAGGCGCGCGCTCCGGCGAAAACGGCCGCTGCGATCAATCCCGACGTCGGATCGGGACGCATGAGCTATCGTTGGAAAGCTCTCTTCAAATGCTTCAATCTAGACCCAGAGAGATCTGCTGGATCTGGTCGGATCAGAACTTTAATGAATTTACAAGTCCCTGTTGTACAGTAACCGAAATCTCAGATCTGCAGGGCACTTGTCTGAGAACCACCGTTGACCGCCTAGTAAACCTCCGATTCAGCTCTTGAGCTCTTCTTCAAAGTTGTAGGGTATCAAACCACGGAACTGGGACTATTTTTGGAATTTGATTTGGAGGTGGTGGTGATTTACTATGATTTTTGGGGTGACTGGTGGTCGGATCTGGGAACAGGTGGACAGAACTGTAGATGGGTCTGAGAACGAATTTTAGAAAATATGAGATGGCGAATCAAAAATTGAGAAAAATTGTGGATGAAGGGGTGGATGGGTGGAATCCCCAATAAAATTGGGCGAACCAACATAAATCAAAAAGTGGACCTAAGACATGAAACTCAGGGCGGGGATGAATCTGGACAGAACTCTGGCAGAACCGAAATGGAAGAGTGGACGAAAATCAAAAAATATGAAACGAGATCTGAATGGCAAACCAAAATTTGTGGGATGTCCTTGACACCTCTGGAACATCCACTAAAATTCCCAGATCTATCTGAGCTCGTGGTTGAGACAAGAAATTCATGGAAGCTTCTATGGTACTGCGCGGGTAGAACTCCGTTGATGGCGGTGGCGGTGCGGTGGCGGCTCGTGGCGGCGGCGGCGACCGGAACTGATAGGGTGGAGTCTCACCACCAGAAGGAAGCCTTCACAGCTTCAAGGGGAAGAGGGAGAGGAGGAGGGGGCGCACCAAGGCTGGAGCTTCAAGCTTTTTTCACAATTCTTATGGCATTAATTCATCAAAATAGAAAATACAAGCTTAAATAGGTTACATCTCACATCCATCCACAACCATTGGATCTAGGGGATGGGAATGGAGGGTTGGGATGGAGTGTGACACACACACAAAAAATAAATAAAAAACTACAAGGGAGGGGGGCGGCCCTTGGACTAGGTGTAGAAGGTGGACTTGGTAGGTGGGGGTGGGTAGCCACCTTGGACTTTTCAAGCCACTTGTCCCCCATGTGTCCTTTTACCATTCAAACTTCTAGATACCTCCATTTGACATGTTGACTGACCCCACATGGGGCCCTAGGCTGAGGTGGCCCAATGGGATGGGGCCTGGGGGGCCCGTGGGGCCCACGGGGTCCGAATTGCACATAAGCCCCTATTACAATCAAAATGGCAAACCGAATGCAATGCAATAAACACAAATTACACACATATAAAGTCTAGCTAAATATAATAAATGGGGAGACTCAGGGCGGAGTCTCCAGGCTGTCTCCGAGCCAGATGGATGCTGAGGTGGCTCGTGTCGTGCTCCATGTGCGGTACCGATGGCTCGGCGTATCGTGCCGATCAACTGCTCGGGTGTCCGCACCACGGATGTTCGCCATGAATGGCTATAATTGTTCACCCTTCAGACAGGTTCCCTCAAAGGTATTGCCACAGAGAGGCAAGCTTCCAAGGGCCCCGGGTGACTAAAAGGTAGGAAGGAAGGGAGAAGAGACCCATGAAATAGGACGCTATGTATATTTGCAAAAGACACTTCTTTTTATTCATTCATAGAAAAAGGGGGGGACAGAGTACACGGAGGGAGACTATCCCATAACAAATGAAAGTAGAAGCAAAGAAGAGAAGATACACCGGTCGGAGGAGAGCAAAGCCCAAGCCCCTTCCCCAAGCTCACCTAACTTCTCTCACACTCTCTCACATTTCTTCACTCCGCAAATGTAGGTGGGTGGATCCTCTTTTCTCTTCGGCTGGTCTCTCTTCTCCTTCTCCCTAAAAAACCCCTTGCTCCATCGAACAGGCCCCATATATATAGGACGGGTTGCCTTTCTTATAGAACGGCCAGTGGAGGAGAGTTCCCACCACCTCCGCCTCGTTCACAGCAACGTCATGTGTTGACCTACTGCGCTGGCTTTCATTGATTCGTGGCGTACGCTGGCGTTCGTCCGAGGACAGGATGTTTGCGAGTTTGCCGGGAGTCTACTGCTGTTGCCACCGTCACTGCTCACCTTCGCCATTGATGCTGGTGCGCTGTCGAACGGAGGTGCAGACAGGGCCTTGTAGCATTGAATGCTCTATTGCTTCAACTTCTGCGCGCGAGACTGATGCGAAACAGAGTGTCGGTTCGGAGATGGGACGACTTCGGGTTAAACCGGCGTGGCCAGGGGGGCGTCGGTTTAGCCCTCATACAAATAGCCACGTGGGGCGCGCTGGGTTTATCATTCAAAGTAGGGGCGCGCCGGTTTAGAATGCTTCCATGGGTGTGCTGGTTCAGCAAGAGAAGGGGGGCACGCCAGTTCAAGACCATCCATGGGCGCGCCGGTTTAAGTGTCAAGGGGTTTTGCCCCGATTCCAAAATAGCTCAAACAAACGTTTGGCCTCCAGTACTACCTTACTTTTATTGCACCACTTCCGGGGTGTCCATTTCGAAGCTTCTGGGCCTCGGTTTGCGATTCTGAGTGGTTTCTGGCACGTGCCGAACCTGCGTTAGATTACTCTGGTTTCTTCCTGATTCAGCCTTTGGCACCGTGAATCGTGCCCTTAACCCAACTTTCTGCCTGGGGGGAGTGTCTTCATCGAGTGAGCAACCACCCAAATTATTTTCATCTTCATCGGGAAATTCCTCGGCCTTTTACGGACCTTTCCGGCATGATGTGTGCCCTGATCGGGTACACCTGGGTTTTCGGTTGATTCGGCCTTCGGCACCTTGTTTTGAGGGGCCAGGGTTGTTTCTTCAGCTCGAGAAGGTTCTTTTATTAGGTAGGGGACCGCCAAGTGTGTTTTCGCCTTGATCTGACGAGATATGGGGTTCATTCGGCTTCTCCGTCCTCGACCTGCTCTCGGGTGCCGGGACGTGCATGCCGTGTGATCATCATCATTTTTTTGATGTCCACAACTGCCCCCCACTCGTGGGTGACGCAAGCGAGGGACGAGTGCGCTGGGCTCACGGGTGTAGAATTCTTGAACAGGATATCTTCTCTTCCAAGCCAGTAGACTAGTGGTCCGGCGTGAATTCGCGGGAAAGCGCTCACTCCTTCAGGGAAGGGATGAGGGGGCCACTTCACCGCGTGGTCACGCGGACCGGGATGTTTAGCCTGAGTGGGGGTTTAGTCATTAGTATGGGGTTAATACCGAAGCAAGACAACAGAGTTTATGGGCCCTCTTAGGTGAAAGGCCTAAAATGACTTCGATGAGGTCAATCCCGAAGGGGAGTTGGTGACTCGTGCTAGATTTAGGGAGGTTGTTTGTTCATCGATTCGGACGAGAATGTCCCAGCCGAAGGCTTTTGAGGGGGACCCGATGGAACATGAGGAATTTATGTGATAATTGATGTATTCGGGTGGGAAGTTCGAAGTAAAGGGTTTATTCGCCAATGCCGATAGGGTGCCGAAAGCTGACGTGGTTTATTCATTGACACGGGGTGAGCGCCAAAGCAGAGGGGGTCTTTTTATTCGTTGACTTGGATGGGAGGTCCGAGCCAAGGCAAAGAGGGGTCTTTTTATTCATTGACTTGGATGAAAGGTCCGAGCCAAAGCAAGGTGATGTGAGACCACCTTGGGGTGGCAGCCAGTAGACTGATGCACCTTGGACCTATACTTGCAAGCAATCAACTTTGAGCGGCGAACCCACTCTAGCAAACTCACCCGTCTAATTCACACATGTGCCCGTGGGCAACTCGGCAATGATGGAGAGGGTCCGGGGCGGGACCTTGACGCTCCGAGGGATTTGGCTAGCTTGAGGCTGAACCCCTAAGGGTCTGGGATGCCCAATTCGACAGGCGGCCAGCATGCCGAGGGTGTGGGATGTAGGGTCTCTCTCACAACTCGCTTCGCAGTGGCATATATTTCAAAGAGAATTCGGGGCCGGGCACTCTCTCACCGTCCGACGGAACTAAGAAACAATACTAATTAAGTAAGATAAACCAGCAATGAGAGGGGGACAAAAGGCCACCTGATCGGCGTGAAGACGTCGATCCCAGCCGAAGACAAAGGCGAGCGGGGAGGCGTGGGTACGCACCCGCACGCCGCGCCGATAAAGCTTCGACCTGAATTAACAAGTTACAATCACTACACCCCTTGCAAGGGGGTTGGACTAGGGGTGGGGGATTGTCGTATTACAAGTAAACACTACCTCCCGCAGGGAGGAGCTTTAAGCCGGCCAGGCGGGGTGGGGGAACTTAAGATAAAGTTGAATTGTCGAGCTACGCCGGTTCTGGCCGCTTCTGGAACAGCCGGACATGAAGGTAATGACGGTGCCGCCATGGATTCCACCGACTTCAGATGATGATGGGACCAGTGCCAAAATGTCTTGGGTTGGCCCAGGAAGACGCCCAAAATTTTGGAGATTATTCTGATGCCGACGGTGGCTGAGGCGGGGTCGGGACCAGGGCTGGTCGGTGGCTAAACACTCCCAGAACTTCTTCTACTGGAAGAAGTGGCCGCCACGAACACTCCCGAGGTCCGATGAAAGTGGGACCAGAGCCGTTGCGATTGTGGATGAGTCCTCTTCGATCAAAGACCAACGGGGTCACCGGAGGAGATCTGAGTAGACCGTGAGAACCATAATAGTGGGAAGGGTCGGATCTAGCTCAGGAGAAGCTGACCTGCGCACTCTGCGGAGAAAATTTGGAAATCTGTGCTCCCTGATCCAAATGGCTCCCTTCTTGTTAGTGCTGACAGAGGGCTTAGAGGAGAAGACCTCGGCCAAAAATCACGTCCAAAGTCGTTATGGAGCAGCCGTGGTCGCTTCTTCTCTTGGTCTCAGGTTCCCTGCCAGAGCAGCTTTGCACAGTCGAGGGAGAATGGCTCTCCCGGGCAGCAGGGGACGTCGGATATATGCGAGACCACCTCGAATGCGAAGCTGCTTCGAAGAGATTTCCAAAAATATAAGATACACCACCAGAAAATGCACGATAAAGATGTGGCAGCCTCTACAACTCCGTGGTACTCTGGTGCTGCTAACCTGTTCTGGGTGTGGTGGTGGATGGAGGTGCTAATGGGGGAAGTGAGAGGGGGAAATGGGGGAAAATGGGGCTAGGGTGCTGCCTGTTTGGGAGAAGGGCTAGGGGAGGTCAAACCAGGGTGAGGGAGGGGGTGTGGGGGCTGCTGGGGTCGAAGCTAGGGTGGGGGAGAGAGGGCTGCGGCCTGGGTAGAGAGGGAGAGAGGGTGGAGGGCGCAGGTTGGCAAGGAGGGAGGGAAAGGGGTTTGAATTTGGTTTAATGGTGGGTGGTTAATGTGGCCTTGGGGAGGGGAAAGGGTGTGTTGGGGAAGGGAAGGGGTGCTTGGGGAGTGGTGGTCTACCTTGGGAGAGGGAGATGACTCTTGGGGATTGTGGGTGATTAATGGGGAAGTAATGGGAGTGGGAGGGATTTGAGGAGTCAATGGTGAGGTGGCATATTATGTGACAAGGGGTGGTGATGTGGCAAGAGAAGAGAGGTTGAGGTGGAGTTGAGGTGGAGGAGAGAGGAGAGAGGGGGTGGCCTAGAGAGAGAAGGGGGAGGAGAGAGAAAGTGGCGCCCCTTTTAGAGAGAGAGAGGGGGGAGCTTCTCACTTCAAGAGGGAAAAGAATCACTGAAATTATGGAATTTTGAAATGCATCAATTTTTTTCATTAGTCCTCAAATAGGGGAGTGGGGTCCTATTTATAGGAGCCCAACATTTTACAAGATCATAATACCCTTGACATTTACACTAAAGACCAAACATATCCAAGGGTGATTCAAGGGGCCTAATTGACTCTAACATAGGTAAATAACTCACTAACCTAGGTACATGACTCAAATAAAAGGAAAATTACATGATAAGACTCAAATGAGAAAATGAAAAATACATCATATGACTCGAAATAAAGTGACGGATAAGATGTAGCACTGCTGGTGAGCATCAGTGATGTGACACCCCTAATGAGAATGCAGCAACTAGGTTGTGGATCCTTGGACCTATCACGCAAACACAATGCACAAGAGCGAATCACGTAACTTGCCGAACCACCGTCGCGCACACAATCCCCGGGGTGACTCGGCGATGCCAAGTGGAGGTGGTGGAACAAGACCCTTGCTGGTAGAGGGCCAGTAGGGATAGGGTTGCTCTCCCAAGGGTACGGTGCCCACACTCAAGGGGCTGGCTAGGTGCCAAAGGGGCACTGGGTCACTCTCTCTCTCACAACTCCACGGTGACCACACGCAAGCTGGGAGCTCCGGGGTCGGGCGCTCTCTCACCGCCAGCGGAGTAATTCTACGGATATTAAATAAACAAGAATTGAAATAAGAGCAAGGGTTTAGAGCTTACCCGGTCGGTTTGAAGAAACCAACCCCGTTCGGAGACGTGGGCGAGCGGGGAAGTGTGGGTTCCCCGCACAATACGTCGGTGAAGCTTCTCCCTGTTGAATAAATTACATAGACTACTCCTCTCGCAGGAGGGGGAACTCGGGGTGGGGAGAATAAGAGTACAATCAAACACTATCTCCATGCAGGGAGGGGCGCTAAGCCAGCCAGGCGGGGAAGGGAGGGTAGCTAAGGAAGAAGACGATTGATCCCTTCGCCGGTTCTGCCCGCTTCTGTGACTGCCTGATAGGTACTCGCTGCTGACGCTGCCACGGGCTCTCCTGAGCTCGAAGTCATCGAAACCAGCGCCAAATCTTCACTGATTGAGCCGGGAGGGCTCCTGAATTTTCTTGGGATTTCTAGATGTCGCCGACGGCCGGGGCAGATTCCAGAACTGGACTGTTCTGTTCTGGCTCTGACTGGTTCCAGAGCACTGCAGCAGGAAGAAGAAATCGCCACGAGCACTCCAGAAGTCCGAACGATGCGGGACCAAAACGGATGCGACCGTGATCGAGTCCTCTTCGAGCAGCAACCAGGGAGATCACCGGGGGAGGTCGGAGCAGAGAGAAAGAGCCCGAAGAGTGGGGGGGTATCTCTGCTGGCTCTGACCGGACTGACCTGCGCACCCGGGGGAGATTAATTGGAACGGGGAGCTCCAAACTCCGAACGATGCCCCGCTTGCTGCGTTGGATAGAGGACTGGTAGTGCTTTGCTCCAGCCAAATGGCGCACCAAGATCCTCACCGATCTGGTCGTGAGAGCTGCTACAAGTCATCTCTGGCTGTCTGCCAGAGACAGTCGGCGCAGTCTGGCGAGGACGGCTCCACCGAACAGCACGGACGTCGAATGGAGGTGGGACCACCTCGCCTGCGAAGTTGCTTGGATGAGCTTTCCACCAATATAAGATTTGCTGCTTGAATCCTTGAGGTGTTGTCGTGGTCGAGTCTGCAACTCGGGCCTCTGCTGCTGCCTGCGAACTGGACTGAGCAGGTTGATGTTAGGTGTTGATAGTGGGTGGAAGGGGTGAAAGGACTGCAATGGGGTGAGGGCCAATGGCTGTGGAAGGTGGAGGGGGATGTTGGGGGTTGATGGGGGTGGTTGGGAGAGGGAGGGGGGCGGAGCTAGCAGAGGGTGGGGTCTGGTCCGGCCAAGCAGGGAATGGGGGGGGATGGAGAGGGGTGCGGCCTAGGGTGAGTGGGGAAGGGAGATGGGGGTCGGCCAAGCAAGGTGGAGGGGAGGTGGGGGCTGCGACCAAGGGAGGTTGGGGGAGAGGGAGAGGCTGGGGCACAGCCCTCAAGGGGTGGGGAATTCAATTAGGGCCTTGGGGATGTGAAAGGTTGGCTTGGGAAGGGGAAAGATGGCTTGGAGAGAGTGAAGGGGTGCCTAGGAATACCAAAGGTTGCTTTGGTAGATGGGGAAAGTAATGGGGCAATTGAATGGAGTATGGGGAGGGGAGAGGGGTCTTAATGAGAAGTGAATGGGGAGGAGAGAGAGAGAATTTGAAATTTGGAGGGGAGGAGAGAGAAAGGGTCGCCCCTTTTAGAGAGAAGGAGAGGGGAGAGAGAGGGAGTATCACACTCTAGGGGGGAGAAATCACACAATTTTTGTGGAAGCTTAAATTCAAAATCTCATTCAATAGTTCTCAAGTGGGGGAATGGGGTCCTATTTATAGGAATCCCACATTTAAACATAAGTCCCTGACTTTTGGACTAATGACCAGACTACCAAGGGGAAAGGGGCGCCCCTGGGCCTAGCCCATTAAATTGGGTCCAATTAGCTAATCTAATGGCCCAATTGACATATGACTTATGTAAATGACTCTTAACCTAGGTACTTGACTCAAATAAAAGGAAAATACAATGACATGACTCAAATAAAAATTACATAGGACTCAAAAATAAATAACTAGACCATGCCGGATGCATCCGGGGCGAGGAGACGGGCCCTGAGTGCGGGATCGGGTGGTGATGACCCCATCATACTCCCGGGGTGTGGAGAACTCGACTCTGTCGAGTAAGAGTCCTTCCTGCTGTGGTACTGCTCGAGAATGTCAGGGTCTAGCTGCTGGAGACCCTCCCGACTCACCCATGAATCATCCGAAGGAGGCCGACCCTTCCACCTAACCAGATAGCGCTCATATACCTTGCTCCGGGTAGTAGTGACATGTTCATCCAATATCCGCTCCACTTGCTCACGCTGGTTTCTCGGGATTGGTGGCGTTCTCTCATGGGTAGGGGCTCTCTCAAGGGATGGAACAAGCTCGATGTCCTCACTGGGTGTCACCGTGGGACTCCTGTATGGTACCAGGTCAGCCACGTTGAAAGTGGGGCTTAATCCGTATTCCTCAGGGAGGTCTAACACATAAGCATTAGCGCCAATGCGCCTCAGAACCTGGAAGGGACCTGCTCCACGAGACCTCAGTTTTGAGACATTTCCAGGGAATAGTCTCTCAGTCCTCACCATCACTAAATCACCTACACGGAATTCTTGGTGGCGGCGGTGGGAATCGGCCAATTTCTTGTACACCTCGTTGCTCTTGTTGATGTGCTTGCGAAGGTTGCTATGCAATGTTGTGAATGCTGACATTCTAGGGGTGATGGGTGGACCTGGGCAACCAAAAGTAGACCTATGATGCAATGCCGCCATGTAGACTTTGATGGACCTAGGTGGGCCGGGGCATCCGTAGGTGAACCTATCATACAAAGTGGTGATGAATGCCGGGGGACCCGGACATCCGTAGATGCTCCTAACATGCGTATGATCAATGATGAATGAAGGTGGACCATTACATCCGAATATGGTCCACGCATGCTTCCTACTTGACATGTGGGTGATATGAATGAATGGACCCGACTTATGAATCATGCCAAGTGGTGCGGTATGCCAAGGTTCATGCATTCCTATCCCAAAGATGACTTTCATGTGCATGGGTGTGGGGTGGTCCTTGAGCTTCCACTTGAAAGGGTCGAAGGGATCATGGAAGGTGGACATTACGGAGTGGGGCACTTCCTCAATCCCTAAGTGTATATTGCCCAAAGTTATGACTCCCATGGTGTAACCCAAGTCTTGGGAGAGGTGGGCTTGGTCCAGCACGGTGGGTAAGGGTAGGAAAAGGTGGGTGGTGAGTGAGGTGGGTGGGTCACAAGGGTATCTAGGTTTCCATAGGTTGGGATCAAAGGGATCATCATAAGTGTACCCGGGAAAAGGAGCTCTAAATCCATCTTATCAACCTCAAGGTCCTTACAATATGGTGGTGGGTCTTCCTCCTCTAATGACATAATTGGGCCGAAGTTATCGTAGGTGGGTCGGCCTATGAGGGGAGGGCTTGGCTTTCTACCCGAGACCAGAAGCTCCAAATTTGAGGAGAAGGTCGGGCTCATCGAGTGTGGGGAGGAATAATAGAAGGTCACTATGTAGCAACCATTGGTGCACATTGAGGGGGTGGGGGTGGGGGGGGGGGGGGGGGGGGGGAAAAAAAATAGACCCGACACAAAGATGTAAGGAGGTCAAGGCTCCTAGGTTGATCGTCCTAGGGTCAATATGCTAGTGAACTCGATTTGCATGCTAGGCCCTTAAGAAGATCCTCTAAAGTTTTCACTTGGAAGGATGATTGGGATGATGAGGTCATCACCCGACACCCCTCTAGCTTTGATCGACTGCACACTCATGAATATGGATTTGATCATGGTCCTACACTTGTTATCTTCATTTCCAAGTTTCATTTATGTATTTCTTTTATTGATTCCCTATGTATGTATTTTCCTTTATTGAGTCATATGGTTTTAGTCCATTTCCCCTTGTTATGTTTAATTGGGCTTATTACTTTAGTTATGGGCCCATAGGATTGAGTCTAGGATATGCTCGGTCTTTTATCTTATTGTCAAGGGTATTTTGGTCATGTAAAGAATGGTTGCCTATATATAGGCCCCATCTCTCCTCTTGTATTCAACTTTTGATGAATATTGAAGAAAACCCTTTCAAAACTCTCTCAATATCTCTCTCTCTCTCATTATCTCTCCATTCTCTCTCCTCCTCTCTCTAAATTTCGAATTCACTCTCTCTCCTCCCCTCTCAACCACTTCCAACCCCCACCTACCTCCATTAACTCCCCACAACTTCCCACAACCCCTCTTTAATCCTCACCTAGTCCCAAGGAAGTTCCACCACTCAAACCCCACCCTCCAACCACCACCTACCCCTTTCACTTCCCTAAGCATATCTCCACCTTCCCAAGGCTGAATTAACTCATTCCAAAGCCCAAATTCGAATCTCCCCTTTCCTCCTTGCTCCTAGGTCGCACCCCTCCTCTCCCCTCAAGCCAAGTTCACCCCCTCCTCTCTTCTCCACTCCAGCTTTGTGTGCAGGCCGACCTGCAGTTTAGCACTCTGTTGCAGCGACGTCCACGACTGCATCCTGGTTATGCTGGTGGCGTGGCCTAACTTTCTGGAAAGGCCTCCCTATGCTCTTCTCAGGCGAGGTGGAATCACTCCATTCCGAGTTCGTGGCCGTCCGTGAAGGCTGTTCTTCCCCGACTGCGCAGAACCTCTCAGACCAGGAGCCAGAGCGGCAGAGAAGACTCTCCCACGACAAACCTTGAGGGAACCAGTCTTCGAGGTCTTCTACAAAGTTCTTCCTCCCCTGTCAGCGTCCAGGAACAGAAGGCGGAACCCCATTCGGCATCCGACAACCAGAGATACCAATTTTCTACCACACCCACGCCGGTCTGCCTCCTCACAGTCTGCACCGACCACCGTCCACTTCTCTGGACACCCAGCTCATCTCCAACATCAGAAGACTTCTCCCTTTGTTTTGCTGCAAAGTAGACTCGTCCACGATTCCAACGAGTCTAGCGGTGCCAAATTTGGAGCTCAGGAACGATCGTGGTAGCTTCTGCAACCTGCTGTTTCAGACTGAGCTCAGCCAGAGACCAGAGCTGCATCCATCTTCCAGTCGCTGGAGCAGTCAGTCCCCAGATCAGAACATCGTCCAAAAAATTCAAGCCACACCCCTCTCCGGTTAGCAAGCTTTTGCGCAAGTTTCATGAGATTCCAAGTTCGGTGGAATTATTGGCAGCATCGACATCGGCCCTCTGTCCAGAATTACAGAAGCTAGGCAGAATCGGCAAAGCTCGGAAAGTCGACTCTATCTCGCTCGTTCCCCTCCCCGCTTGGCCGGCTGAAGGCCCCTCCCTACGTGGAGGTAATTTTTGGTTGTAATACATTAACCCCCACCCCAAGATCCCCCCCTTGCAAGGGGCGTAGTGCTGTACCTCTTCACATTTTCAGGTCAAGCTCCATCGCCGCGGCGATCGGGTGTATACCCTCGCCTCCCGGCGCGCCCTCGTCTCCGAACGGGATCGGTGTCTTCACACCGATCAGGTGAGCTTCTGATCACACCCTTGTAGCTTCATTTCTGCCAAATGTAGTATTGCTTTGAATGCCCGTCGGACGGTAAGAGAGTGCTCGGAATTCATTTTAAGCAATATCGTGCCCACCGTGGCCCGTGAGTGAGTGCCACCCCACACCCCGCCTTGCGGGCCAGCCACCCACAAAGTTGGGACTCCCAGGCCCATTGGAGGTCAGCCTTAGCATTGTAAGTCCATTAGGACAATTGGGTCCCGCCTCGGACCCTCACCATCATCTCCTGGACCCACCGGGTGAACGTGTGAACCGAGTGAGCAGAAATCGTCGTTGTGAGAATCATTGAGCGCTTGTATGCTTGCGGGTCTAAGTCCTAGGGTCACCTTATCATATTTAGTGGTCTTTGGGCTGTGCCACATCATTGGATGGTGGTGCGATAGGTGGAGAAGGGTACTATGGGGAGATTTAGTTCCATGGGAGGGTAGACATAAGACGTGATGGGGTGAATTGGTCTCTCCTTTAGCCATCTAGCTAAGGGCCCATCTATGATTATAGTGCCATTTGTGAAGGTTTGTGGCTCTTGAAGATCTGGACTATTTGAAGTGGCAAAGGGTTAAGGCTCTTCCTCACCATTGGTGTGAACTTGGGCTTCCTTATGGGTGGGGAGAGGGTCCGAGCTAGCAACTACTATGTGAGTGGGTGTGGCCTCCTTTCTCAAGGGAATGGGAAGGTCTTTTGGGGATGGGGTGATGATGGTTGGGGCATAATGCACCCGGGGTGATGAGTGAGGTCGAACTTGGGTTGGGTTTGGGAGTAGAAGTAGTGGTGGCCTAGGTTGGGGCAGGATAGGGGTTGGAAGTGGAAGGTGGGTTGGGTGAGGGGATTTAGGTTGATTGGTTTTGGGAGGTGTGTCCCTCTTAGGGGACGATGGAGGGGTAGTGGTGGGGACCATGGAGGCTTGTGGGGTGTGGGTTTGATGGGAGATTTTTGGTTGGGTGGTGACCGTCATGGGCCTAGGTGGAGGGGTGGACATGTTGTCCACTTGGGTTTGAATGGTGAGGGTTGGTTGAGAGGCTTTGGGTTGGGGAGTGGTGGCCATCATGGGGGGAACCGGGTCAATTAGGGGTCTTTTGCCCTTGGGATCGGCCGGTTGTGGAGGAGTGAGGGTGGGGGCCAATTTGGTTTGAATGGTGGTGGTTGGGTAGCAAAGTGTAGAGGTGTTGATTGGGGTTGGAGGTGGTGGGTGTTGTGGGGGTTGGGAGATGTAGAGGGCCTTTATGGCGGCTTTGAACTGGTCGGGAGAGAAGGGAGGAGTGGTAGTGCTCCTCGGACTATGGCTCTCCAAGTAGGGAGGGGGACGTTGGGGATTGTAGATCTTCCTAAGTTCTACCTTCATCTCCTCCCATGAGGAAATGGGTTCTTGCCTCCTAACCCTTCTTAATCCCTCTATGTGCTCCCACTTACTCTTGGCTTGACCCCGAAGTCATCCCTAGGCCTTGCGGACTCTCGCGGGTCCATATACCCAAGTCCTCTCAAAGTCTTTATCCATGGTAGCCTCCCATTTTAGGTAGGCATTAGGACTAGATCCGTCAAAACGAAGGTCCCCATCTAGATGATGTCCATGAGGAGGGGGTCAATCGGACCTTGTGGAAGGCCGAGTTGTTGGGAGTTAACCAAAGAGGGGTATACATGATGATGCACTGGGTGGCCCGATGATGACTCTAAACGCGAATGCACCCTAGGACCAACTTGTAGAGAGACAAGTTGTGAACTTGCTCTGATACCAAACTGATGTGACACCACTAATGAGAATGTAGCAACTAGGTTGTGGATCCTTGGACCTATCACGCAAACACAACGCACAAGAGCGAATCGCGTAACTTGCCGAACCACCGTCGCGCACACAATCCCCGGGGTGACTCGGCGATGCCAAGTGGAGGTGGTGGAACAAGACCCTTGCTGGTAGAGGGACAGCAGGCTAGGGTTGCTCTCCCAAGGGTACGGTGCCCACACTCAAGGGGCTGGCTAGGTGCCAAAGGGGCACTGGGTCACTCTCTCTCTCACAACTCCACGGTGACCACACGCAAGCTGGGAGCTCCGGGGTCGGGCGCTCTCTCACCGCCAGCGGAGCAATTCTACGGATATTAAATAAACAAGAACTGAAATGAGAGCAAGGGTTTAGAGCTTACCCAGTCGGTTTGAAGAAACCCCATTCGGAGACGTGGGTGAGCGAGGAAGTGTGGGTTCCCCGCACACTGCGTCGGTGAAGCTTCTCCCTGTTTAATAGATTACATGGACTACTCCTCTAGCAGGAGGGGGGAACTCAGGGTGGGGAGAATAAGAGTACAATCAAACACTACCTCCACGCAGGGAGGGGTGCTAAGCCGGCCAGGCGGGGAAGGGAGGGTCGCTAAGGAAAAGATGATTGATCCCTTCGCCGGTTCTACCCGCTTTTGTGACTGCCTGATAGATACTCACTGCTGACGCTGCCACGGGCTCTCCTGAGCTTGGAAGTCATCAAAACCAGCGCCAAATTTTCACTGATTGAGCCAGGAGGGCTCCTGAATTTTCTTGGGATTTCTAGACGTCGCTGACGGCTGGGGCAGATTCCAGAACTGGACTGTTCTGTTCTGGCTCTGACTGGTTCCAGAGCACTACAGCAGGAAGAAGAAATCGCCACGAGCACTCCAGAAGTCTGAACGATGCGGGACCAACATGGATGCGAACATGGTCGAGTCCTCTTCGAGCAGCAACCAGGGAGATCACCGGGGGAGGTCGGAGCAGAGAGAAAGAGCCCGAAGAGTGGGGGGGTATCTCTGCTGGCTCTGACCGGACTGACCTGCGCACCTGGGGGAGATTAATTGGAACGGGGAGCTCCAAACTCCGAATGATTCCCCGCTTGCTGCGTTGGACAGAGGACTGGTAGTGCTTTGCTCCAGCCAAATGGCGCACCAAGATCCTCACCGATATGGTCGTGAGAGCTGCTACAAGTCATCTATGGCTGTCTGCCAGAGACAGTCGGCATAATCTGGCGAGGACGGCTCCATCGAACAGCACGAACGTCGAATGGAGGTGGGACCACCTCGCCTGCGAAGTTGCTTGGATGAGCTTTCCACCAATATAAGATTTGCTGCTTGAATCTTGAGGTGTTGTCGTGGTCGAGTCTGCAACTCGGGCCTCTACTGCTGCCTGCGAACTGGACTGAGCAGGTTGATGTTAGGTGTTGATAGTGGGTGGAAGGGGTGAAAGGACTGCAATGGGTGAGAGGCCAATGGCTGTGGAAGGTGGAGGGGGATGTTGGGGGTTGATGGGGGTGGTTGGGAGAGGGAGGGGGGCGGAGCTAGCAGAGGGTGGGGTCTGGTCCGGCCAACCAGGGAATGGGGGGGATGGAGAGGGGTGCGGTCTAGGGTGAGTGGGGAAGGGAGATGGGGGTCGGCCAAGCAAGGTGGAGGGGAGGTGGGGGCTGCGACCAAGGGAGGTTGGGGGAGAGGGAGAAGTTGGGGCATATCCCTCAAGGGGTGGGGAATTCAATTAGGTCCTTGGGGATGTGAAAGGTTGGCTTGGGATGGGGAAAGATGACATGGAGAGAGTGAAGGGATGCCTAGGAATACCAAAGGTTGCTTTGGTAGATAGGGAAAGTAATGGGGCAATTGAATGGAGTATGGGGAGGGGAGAGGGGTCTTAATGAGAAGTGAATGGGGAGGAGAGAGAGAGAATTTTGAAATTTGGAGGGGAGGAGAGAGAAAGGGTCGCCCCTTTTAGAGAGAAGGAGAGGGGAGAGAGAGGGAGTATCACACTCTAGGGAGGAGAAATCACACAATTTTTGTGGAAGCTTAAATTCAAAATCTCATTCAATAGTTCTCAAGTGGGGGAATGGGGTCCTATTTATAGGAATCCCACATTTAAACATAAGTCCCTGACTTTTTGACTAATGACCAGACTGCCAAGGGGAAAGGGGCGCCCCTAGGCCTAGCCCATTAAATTAGGTCCAATTAGCTAATCTAATGGCCCAATTGACATATGACTTATGTAAATGACTCTTAACCTAGGTACTTGACTCAAATAAATAGAAAATACAATGACATGACTTAAATAAAAATTACATAGGACTCAAAAATAAATAACTAGACCATGCCAGATGCATCCGGGGCGAGGAGACGGGCCCTGAGTGCGGGATCGGGTGGTGATGACCCCATCAATCAGGAGCCTCGAAAAAATGTGGAAGGGCTGGAGATGTCCCCATCATACCCCCGGGGTGCGGAGAACTCGACTCCGTTGAGTATGGGTCCACCGGGGTGGCGGCACACCAAAATAGCAGCAGAATCGGGCAAAGCACTTCCTCCCAACTCAACCTCATGTCTATAGTCGGGGGGACGGCTCTTCAACCTCACAAGATGGCACTGGCACACCCTCTTCCTGGTGACGGTACCTTTGCTTGCCTAGTATTGCCTCCATGTGCTCACGTCGGGCTCTCAAGCTGATATGTAGAGGCTCTCCGATGGTGTCGCTCACAAAGGTGGGGGTAGGCTCGAGGTGCTCACTGGGTTCCATCGCGGGGCCCTCATTGGGTGCTAGGCCCACCACACGAGAAGTTGGGTTTATCCCAAAATCCATCGATAAGTCCAACCTGTAAGCCAGGTTGTCAATGCCACTCGGAACTTGGGAAGGTCCAAGTCCTCGTGCCCTCGGTTTGGAGATAGCCCTAGAGTAGAGCCACTCCGATATCACTATCACCGGATTGCCTACTTGGGATCCCAAGTAGCGCTTGCGAGCTTTTGTCCACTCCTTGTGAACCTCACCACTCATTGGAAGATGCTTGCTTGAATGCTTATGCCATGCGCTACGGTGTGGTGTGGGTGTGAAGTGTGTGGTATGCAAAGGTGGACCGGGGCAACCATAAGTGGACCTATCATGAAATATTGCCATGTAGACTTTGATGTACTTAGGAGGGCCGGGGCATCCATAAGTGACCCTATCATGCATGATTGTAAATTCCGGGGGACCAGGGCATCCATGTAGGTACCTATCATGCTCTAGGCCCATCTTGGTGACGCCGACGGATGGGGGAGGGCCAGCACATCCGAAGGTGGCCCAGCCATGCGTCCGCCCGAAAGTGACATGTGGGAGACGGCCTAACCTTCTAACTATGACGAACGATGCAGTGTGCCAAGACAAATGCATTCCTATCCCGGAAATGACTTCCAAGTGTAGGGGTATGGTTTGGCCTTTGTGCTTCCACTCGAAAGGGTCGAAGGGATCTAGGAAGGTGGACATCATAGAGAGTGGCACTTCCTTGCTCCCAAGGTGTAGATCTTCCATGGTCATGGCTCCCATGATATAACCCGCGTTTAGGAAGGGGTGGTCTTCTTCCAACATGGTAGGTGAGGGTAGGGAATAGTGGGTGATGAGTAAGGTGGGTGGGTCACATGGGCATCTAGGCTCCCAAAGGAAGGGGTCGAAGGGATCTTGGAATGGGCTACCTAGAGAGAGGCAATCTAAGTCCTCAAGGTCCTCAAAAGATGATGAGGCATCCTCCTCTATCGGGATAATTGGGCCGGTGATTTGGGTGGAATGGTCAGCCATGAATGGATGGCTTGACTTTCTACCCGAGATCAGCAACTCCAATTTGTGGATATCATCCGGCTCATCGGGTGTGGGAAGGAATAGAAGGAGGTCGCTAGTGTAGCAACCCACAATGTAAATCGAGGTGATAGACCCGATACATAGGTGTAGGAGGTCAAGGTTCCTAGGTCGGTCGTCCATTGTGGTCAACATGCCAGTCAACTCTATTTGCCATGCTAAGCCCTTAAGAAGATCCTCTAAAGTCTCTACTTGGTAGGATGATTGGATGGTGGTGCGATAGGAGAAGGACACTATAGGCAGGCTTTGCTCTATAGGAGGGCAAACATGGGCCGTGATCTCTCTAAATGGGCTTTCGCTTAGCCAATTAACAAGGGGTTTTCCTAAGATGAGCTCAGCCCCAACTAGAGAGGGTGGTGTAGGGTGAAGACCACCGTGTGAGGCTTCTCCTTCAACTTGGACATGGGCGGTCTCCATGGTGGGGATAGGGTCTGGAGGCGCATTTGTCCGCACGTGGCTGAGTGTGTGGGCCACTTCTTCTAATATCAATAGGGTAGGAGGATCTATGGTGGGTGGTTTGGTGATAGCCAGCGCATGGCGCATCCGGGGTGGTGAGCGAGGTGGGACTTGGGTTGGGGTTGGGAGTGGAAGTAGTGGAGGCCTAGGTTGGTGTAGGATTGGGGTTGGAAGTGGAAGGTGGGTTGGGTGAGTGACGGCCTTCATGGGGGGAACTGGGTCGATTAGGGGTCTCTTGCCCTTGGGATCGGCTGGCTATGGAGGGGTGGAAGTGGGTCCCCCTTGGTTTTGGGGAGAGTTGGTGGTGGTGAGGGTTAGGTGGGTAGAAAGTTGTGGCGATTTAGCCACATGAGTGGCCTTAGACGGGCCGGGTGAGAAAGGAGGAGTGGTAGTGCTCCTCGGACTATGGCTCTTCGAGTAGGCGGGGGAAGGTTGGGGAACGAAAATCTTCCTCAGTTCGATTTTCATTTCTTCCCATGAGTGAATTGGCTCTTGTCTCCTAACATTCCTTAAGCTTACAATGTTCTGCCACTTTTCTTTGGCTTGACCCCAAAGTCGCCCCTTGGCAACGCGGACTCTCGCGGGTCCATATACCATAGTCCTACCAAAGTCTTTTTTCATGGTAGCCTCCCACTTTAGGTAGGCACTAGAGCATGATCCATCAAAGAGGAGATCCTCAAATAGGAATATGTCAAAGGGGGGGTCGATCGGACCCTTGTGGAGGGCCGAGTTGTATGGAATTGACCAAAGAGGGGTAGCCATGATGATGCACCGGTTGATGAATGCAAATGCGCCCTAGGACTAGACTTAGTAGAGACAGTTTTTTCACTTTTTTGCCAAAAATATTTTCCTTCTCTATTTTTTTTTTTTGCTACAATATCATGCAAAATATCTTCCCCCCCTTTTTTCCATATATATTTTTTTCACAAAATATAACCAAGAGAATAAAGATAAGAGAGAGAGAGAATATGTGAGATTGAAATTAAGAGAGAGGGAGAGAGAAATGAAGAGAGATAGTGAGAGAGAGGGAGTGAATGTGGGATGGGAGAGAGAGGTCTACCCCCTCTCTTTCTCCTTACACATTTTTTTCTATTATTCAACTACAGTAGTTAACAGTTAGAGAGAGAAACAAAGAAGGTGAGAGGGATATGTTCCTTTTTTTATAACATAGGATTCACTAGAGAATGAAGAGAGAGAATGGGGTTGAGAGAGAGAGAGAGCATGACGAAGAGAGAGAGACGCAGGAGGTAGGGGGGACGGCAGCAGTGGCCTGGGAGCCGGTCCAGCGTGCTAGAAGGCATGTCAACTTGCTGTGGGTGAGCCGCCCCTCTGCTCGGAGGGGGGGGACGCCATGCTCGACCTGCTCGGAGGAGGGGTGCCGGTCGGGTGTGGAGGTGAGAACCGCTCGCCCACGCGTTGGGGACGTCGACCGGCAGTGGAGCTCGCGATAATCTCTTACTATGCATGGTGGGCTGGGAAATGTGTGTGGCGATGGTGGGTGATAGGAATGAGGACGGTGGCTGTTGCAGCCCGCCGGTGAAGGGAGGCCGAGCTAGGTACGCTCGACGAGGTGAATCCACTTCTCATTACGGCAGCTCTGTTTCACTTCCTGCCGTTGATGTAGGATGCCGGGGTGCGCTCTCAGTTGCAGGTGAGCAACCTGGACACCGGTGGTATGGGTGGTGCTGCATGGGCAGCCCAGAGCAATTGATGGGATGACGACGAGGCCCAGTGATGCCAGTGGTGGTGGCGGTTGGCAACATGGGCACTGTTGTTGAACCTCTAGGTACAGCAGTCACAGCATCGACAACGGGCATCCGTGAGTTGGCAGTCAGCTGGGTGGAGCACAGGATGGGATGGGGCCAGCAGGGATTTTGTGAGGTGGGC
The DNA here is from genome assembly GCA_022559845.1 of Amorphophallus konjac. NCBI lineage: Eukaryota > Viridiplantae > Streptophyta > Magnoliopsida > Alismatales > Araceae > Amorphophallus > Amorphophallus konjac. The sequence goes on along the minus strand of JAHNEJ010002345.1, from coordinate 11,984 downwards.
AGCGAAGGGAAGGGCTTTAGGCAACTGAGAGTGGGGTGTGGGAGGAGAGGAGGGGATACGGTGCCTCTACATGCATGGCGATGGGGGGGTGTTGGGTTCTCAGATGAGCAGGGAAAAGAAGTGAATGGGAGAGTGAGAAGAGGGGGAGGAGGTGGACGATGGGTAGGATGAGGCTTCTCACCCTGGGGGCATCTCACCCCATCTCCTTCTCGGAGAAGAGCGCACAAGGCTTCACACCTTAAATAGATAACTTTCCAAAAATTCTATTCAACTCATTCTTCTGTTCCAACGTGGGGTTACAGGCTTAAATAGAGATAGTGGGGAATGGGAGAGGCCACAACTAGATGGGAGGGGGAATGGACACTTAGGAAACCCAAAGGACTTGGGTCTTTACGAGGGCCCTCATGAGTGCACATTAGTGCATATTTATAGCTATATATCTATTCCTAATAACAAAAGAAAACTCACTAGGCCCACTTAACACATATCATTTCATGAGGCCCATTAACATAAAACACTTAGAAAATATACTTTCGAGTTGCTGGCGTCGCTTTGACGATCGTCTGTTGTCGCTTGTCGATCTCGTGACGAACCCATCACAATGAGGGGTCCTTTTATTCATTGACTTGGATGAAAGGTCCGAGCCAAAGCAAAGAGGGTCCTTTTGTTCATCGACTTAGACGGAAGGTCCGAGCCGAAGCAACGAGGGTTCTTTTCGTTCATCGGCTTGTACGGAAGGTCTGAGCCGAAGAAAGGGGGGTTCTTTTCATTCATCGGCTTGGACGGAATGTCCGAGCTAAAGCAAGGGGAGTTCTTTTCATTCTTTTCTGCGCCGGGGTTGTCGACTATATGAGGGGTCTTTTTGTTCTCTAGTCAGATGAAAGGTCCGATCCAGAGTGGAAGGGTCTTTTTATTCACAGCTTCAGGCAGGAGGCCCGAGTCGCAGGTTTATTCGTCGGTGGGACATGGAAGTTGTAATATTGAGGTGGTTTATTCATTGGCACGGGGCTGGTGCCAAAGCAAGAAAGGGGGTCTTTTTGTTCACCGAATCCAGATGGAGGATCTGGGTCGAAGGAAGGAGGTTTCTTTATTCATTGACCGGGACGGAAGGGCCAAGCCAAAGTAAGGGGTCTTTTTGTTTACCGGCCTGGACGGAAGATCTAAGTCAGAAGTTCTATCCGTCTGTCGAACAGGAAAGAGTAGCGTTGAGCTACAAATGAGGTTTTCTGCCACTGCATGGGGTGCAGCTATTTGATTATTCAGCCGAGACGAGATGGTCTGAGCCGAAGGAAGGAATTTTGAATTCAGGTGGGACTTGATGAATCGATATCCCCCCGATGACTTTGGCGAGTTTTTTTTCTTTCCCTTTTTTTATTCCCTTTTTTCTTCTTCTTTTTCTTTTTTTCTTTTTTTCTTTCTTTCTTTTCCTTCTTTTTGTTATCATTCTTTTGCATGGATATTGCATGGCCTCAAGGGAGGTCCAAGAAATATTCTTGTTCCGTGTTGTTAGGGTGCTAGGCCAGGATACAGAGGGGGGTGAATGTATCCTTCTATGTATAATGGCCAAATAAAAACTTGGAAGCTAGAGATAGACACAAGAATAGAACCAATTTGATTCAACTCAAATATAAACACTTGGAGCGTGCCTATCCAAGCATCTAGCGGAAGCAAATCAAGCAATCTGATGAACCAGTTGAAAATCCTTTTAAACAAAAGAGCAAATATGTAACTGGCCCCCAAATAACCAACTAGCGGAAGCAGCACAAATGAGAATAAGAAATCTCAAGACAATCTGTGAAGGGTGGTAGGAGATATGGAAGAACACACTACAAGCAAATCACTGCTCAAAGATTTTAAGGTGGTTCGGTCCTCCAGACCTACATCCACCCCTCACTCCCAACCGGAGTGAGGCTTCACTAGCAAACGCTAGAACCAAGCAGACTCAGTCTGCAAACAGTTGCTGCCACACAGCTTGACCAGGGGAACAGCCTCCCCTCTTCCTCCCAACCGGAGGGACACCCAAGTGACTCCCAGCCACTTGGAAACTAGAGGTCGAAGACCTCTTTTCCTCCAGACCAGGAGGGACCACTGGACTTGCAACCACAAGCCCAGAACCGGAGGACTAGCCTCCCTTCCCCTAACCAGAGGGCAACCCACAAGTGACAACCTGTCACTTGCAACCTGGAGATCAGATCTCCCTTCTCCTGAACCAACAGGAGGAACCCGATCCCCAACAGGGCAATCGGAAGAACAAAGATGATCAGAAAACAAAGAAAAACAATAAAGGAAAATAATACAGCAATCAGAAAGCTGTAAAACGAAATGCACAATGTGGCTCTCAACGGAGCTGACTGGCCTGGATCTGATCCACGGTCCAGTGAAGACAGATCTTCAAGTAGCTTCTTTCTTCTTCTCCACGAGCTCTCTCGCTCACTCTCTTTCTCTCTTTCTTTCTCTTCTGCTCTCCAAATCTCTCACTCTCTATCTCTCTTTCTTTCTCTTCTACTCTCCTAATCTCTCACTCACCGCTCTCTCTTCACGGCTTCTCTCTTCTATCTCTTCTTCCTCTCTTTTCCTTCTTTTTCTCTTATTCTGGATCGAAGGGCTTTCTGCTCTTCAGGCTTTTGCTTCGATCAACCTTCATCTGAAGATGAAGGCTCCATTATATACCAGCAGCAACAGGTGGGTAAGGTGCAGAACGCGTGTGCCTCCGACGCTTCATCCAGAACCTTCTTGCCACGTGCCCTTATAGCATTGGTTCCTTTAGTATCGGATCACGTACAGCCCAGCCACCGATGTATGTTCTTCCTCGGACCTGCAAGGAGATAAAAACCATTAACACTGAGGGCCACAAGAACTAAAACTGCATGAGGTATGTGATAGCAATACGAGATGCACTTTACTGAGAACGACACGAAGTATCACTGTAACAAAACAAACATTACGAAGAGAACGACACGAGATACATAAAAATAAAGCTAACACCACAAAGAAAACGACAAAAAGTATCACTGTAACAAAACAAACATTACGAATAGAACGACATGAGATACATAAAAATAAAGCTAACACCACAAAGAAAATGACACGAAGTCAGAAGAGAATAGCACGAGGTGAGAAGGAAGTCTCACGGAGTGAAAAAGGTAGACAGACACGCGATCAGAAGGAACCAGGACGAAGATAGAAATAAACAATCACGAGGACATAAACATAAGAATAACATGAGGACACGAATACAAAAGCAACACGAAGACATGAATACAAAAACAACACGACATAACAAACTCGCTCGAACTTACAAACAACTCGAAGACGAGGACGACACGAAAATAACATGGAACAATTCAAAGACACGAGGTCTAGGAGAAGCAACACGAAGACAGACATAACAAAGAAACGACTCGAACTAAGAACGACATGGAGACAACACAGTTAGACTCGACTTGAGATGAGGTGAAGTCTGTACAGACATGAATGTTCACATTGTATAGAGTTTGAAGCAAGTGACCGAGGTGATGTGTAGACTTTACCCAATGTACAGACTTGGTGGTCTTGAACGTAGGTAAGGCAACGTAATGTATAGACTTGCTCAACCGAGTGAACAAGTCGATGTACAGACTTGTCCAATGCACGAAGCACAGTCCACTGTATAGACTTGATGCCTTGAAGGCAATGTACAGACTTGATAGTGCAACAAATGGACTTTGAAACGCAGAGGCTGTACAGACTTGCCTAAGACGCTGGGTAAGACGGTGGATGTATAGACTTTGAATGAGACACACAGAAGGACGATCCAGCGTATAGACTTTGAAGAATTAGGGGTGACAAGGATGGAGCGACATGACGTGGTACAGAAAACAGCACGAGGTGCTACAGTGTTCAGCACGTGCTGGAACAAAACACGACACGAAGACAACCAACAAGCATTGTTGGAACAACACGATGTTGAAAAAGACATCACGAAGTGAAGTGAACACAACCAACACGAAGAATGAAAGGAACAGTACGGACATACAAGGTACTACCTCATAGCAATTTTCCTGTTAATCATGGAAATTTCAAATGCATAACATTACGCAAGATATCTGATTAAAATGAGAATACTTACCATAGTGATGCTCATCATTAAAACACTAGGGAAGTCACAAACAAGAAAGTTGTGAATAACAAGGCATGTTGTACAGACTTCAAATTCCACCGACCAGGTATGGACTTCAACAGTGAACGGCTGTACATACTTTATGTGAAAAACCCAATGTACAGACTTTGAATTCGAAGACCAATGTGCAGACTTCACGCTGTACAGACTTTCCAAAGATAACGTAACGCTGTACAGACTTGAACTGAAGACCAATGTATGGACTTCAAAACAGATGCTAAGGCCAAGAGGAGTGTATAGACTTTCACAATGTATGGACTTGGTGATCTTCAAAGCACAATGTCCAGACTTTGCCACTGTATGGACTTGAAGAAACAGTGCAACGTATGGACTTGATCTCAAGAAATGTAAGCGATGTACACACTTAGCCAATGTGTAGACTTTGCCTTAGACGCTAAATGAGACGCTAAAGTCTGTATAGACTTAGCCTAAGACAATGTATGAACATATAAGCAGAGAAGCAATGCACAGAACAGAAATCAAGAACAGAAATCAAGCACAAGCCAATATATCACAGCATGACTCAAGCATACACATGCGTTCTTCACAATTCAGACATGGCACACTTATGCAATCTCCCACAGAAAAGGTCAGACATTTTCAAGACAATGTGGTGACTATTCATGTTGCTATCATTAAAACATCACATCATCAACAAAGCACAAGGGGCACAACACGTGTGAGGCGCGGGGTTCAATTGTTCATCGAGCTGGGGAAGTGATGCGTGATATAGTTTCAAATGTCTTCCATTAAGGGGTGGGAATTGAGTCTCCCCCTATGGTTGACAACCACATACGCACCTCCTTCGTAGACTTTCTGGACAACATATGGCCCGAGCCAGTTTTCATTCAGCTTGCCTTTATTGTTGGCAGCCATGACCTCTCTTCTTTTGACCATCACGAGGTCGCTTTGCTTGAATTCACGCCCTTTGACAAGCTTGTCAAAGGCGCGGGGCTATGCGGGCCTGGTAGACCTATATGTTCTGCTGAGCCTTGAGTCACTTTCCTTCTAGGTTGGAGAGCTCTTCCAGCCATCGTTCTGCGTTTGTTCGGTCATCTTTGACCAATGCATGCTGGATGGCGACCCAAAGTAAGGGTACTCCCAGTTCAATGGGGACGACTGCTTCCGAGACGTACACCAAAGAGAAGGGCGAACAGCCCATTGGAGTTTTACAGACGGTACGGTACGCCCACAGCGCTTCGTACATCTTATCCTCCCAGTCCCTTTTGCTGCAACTGATAGTCTTCGCCATGAGGGTGCAGAGTGTTTTATTGAATGCTTCGGCCAACCCGTTTGCCTGTGGGTTGTATGGAGTGGATGTCCTCCAGTCAATCTTATATTTTTCGTCCAATCTGTAGACCCTTTGATTCCGAAAATGGCTTCCGTTGTCTGAGACGATCCGACTGGGGATGCCAAAGCGGAATATTACATTTTGTCGGATAAATTGGGCCACGATTTCTCCTGTGACTTCTTTCAGGGCTATAGCCTCCGCCCAACAGGAGAAATAGTTTGTTATTGCCAGGATGTATTTACATCCCGAAGAGGATGGGGGCAATGGGCCCACAACGTCTGTTCCCCATTAGGTGAAAGGCCAACTAGGTGTTGTTGGGTGTAGCTGTGTTGGCGGTCGCCTAGGGACTGTTGCATGCTCTAGGCACTTTTGACACGACTTGGCATACTTGTAGCAGTCGTCAAACATTGTCGGCCAATAGTAGCATAACTTTTTAATTTCAATTTTCATCTTCAGACCTGCCTGGGGTGCTCGAGCCGACCCGGCATGAATTTCCTGCATGACTCTCCAGGCTTCTTCCGTAGAGAGGCACCGAAGGAGTATTTTCTTCTTGGCGTCCACCGTGATTTGAAATAAAATTCCATTTCTGACTTCATAGGAGTCTTTTATTCAGATCAGCCTGATCTTTTATTCCCTTCGCTTGGGCAGCTGCTGGAGTTTAAACCATTGTTCAGATCAGCCTGATCTTTTATTCCCTTCGCTTGGGCAGCTGCTGGAGTTTAAACCATTGCACGAGAAGTTCCCGCCAGTCGGACGAGCCGACCACTTTTGCGGTTGCTATTTCAGGCTCTTCCCCACCTGGTTCTTCTTCTATCATGCTGGGGACCTGCCGTCGGTTGATCACCCATATGTTGAGCGATTCATCAGGCAGGATTGCCAGTGAGCTTGCTAGCTTTGCTAATGCATCAGCCTGTGCATTTTGACCTCGACCGACGTGATTTATTTCAATAAAGTGAAACTTCCCCATGAGTTGCTTCGCCTTAGCGTGGTAGGGGAGTAATTCAGCTTTTCAGACTTCAAACTATCCTTGGATTTGTTTGACGATCAGCATTGCATCCCCAAACACTTACAGCATGCAGATATCCAACTGGATAGCCACCTAGAGATCGATAATTATGGCTTCATATTCTGCTTCATTGTTTGTGCAGGCTTTGTTGATTAAGCAAGAGGTGTGTAGCACCTCTCCTTCGGGGGATTTGAGGACGACGCCCGCCCCTACTCTTATTCTTGTTCACCCTTGCGGGGATGTTTCTGTTCTTAAAGCACCGTTAAAGTGTAGCTTCTAGGTGCTTGCTGGACTTGATCCACTTCTAAAGTTTCATCTTCGGGGAGCTCCGTGATCAACGGAGGGTTTTCAGGCACCGGGTGCGCTGCAAAGAAATCTGGAATGGCCTGGCCTTTAATGGCCTTTTGCGACACATAAGTAATGTCAAACTCCATGAGAATGATAACCCATTTGCCCAATCGCCCTTTCAGGACCGGCTGAGAGAATATATGTTTGACCGGGTCGGCCCTGGATATTAGCTTGACTTCGTGCGACAGCATGTAATGCCTCATCTTCTTGGCTACGAACACAAGAGCGAGACAGATCTTTTCAATAGGTGTATATTTTGCTTCAACCCCGACCAGTCTTTGGCTGAGGTAGTAGAGGGCTTGTTCTTTTCTTTCTTCATTGCTCTGGGCCAGTATTGCCCCCAGAGAGTATTCAGTCGCGGCTATGTACAGGATCAGCGGCCGCCCTTTGACAAGTGCCCCCAAGACTGGCGGGGTGTTCAGGTATTCTTTCAATTGACTAAAAGCATTTTGACATTCTTCGCCCCAGTGGAACGGAGCATCCTTCGTCATTAATTTATGGAATGGCTAGCACCGCCTAGACAAGTTGGAGATGAACCTACGAATGAAGGCTAGCCGGCCTTGCAATGACCGTAATTCTGTCAGGCTCCTAGGGGGAGGCAGCTTCTGAATAGCTTTGATTTTTGCTGGGTCTATCTCAATTCCTTGGTATTTGATGATGAAGCCCAAGAATTTTCCGCTGGAGACGCCAAAAGCGCACTTCATAGGGTTCATTTTGAGTTCATGTAGCCGCAGCCTTTCAAATATAATTCTGAGGTCGGTGATGGGGACATCAGAGCAAGTGCACTGACATTTTAATTTGCATTTATGTCCTTTAGTTTATTTTTATATCATTGGGAAAGCATATGCGCAATTGTAAGATTTTATAAGCCAATGTGTCATTCCCTAAGATTGTTTGGGTTTTTGTGCAAAATGTCAGTAGGTCCAGCAAGGGGGCCCTCACTCCTTTCCCATTGGTCCACCTAAGCCATAGGGGGTCCATGTGGGGCTGGTCAACCATCCTAGAGTGGCTTGACCATTCAAGGGGATAATTGGATTAAAAAGTCTAATATTCCAACCCTTAAAGTCCAAGATGCTTCCCCCTTATAATATAGTTTATCTCATGTTATATTTTTTATTTAATTTGGTCATTTGACCACATGGGGAAGAAAATCCCCTCTCTCCCACAAAATTCCCAGCCCCCCACCCCTTGCATTCTCTTATAAGCCTATGTATAGTGTCATTAGAGAAATTAATGAAGAGAAAAATTGTGAATTTGGTTGGGAGCAAAGAAGGGTTGCCCTCCCTCCTCTCTCCCTCCCCCTCTTGCAGATGGATTTTTGCTAAATCTTGAGTGTGATGCCCGTCTATCTTCTCCTTAGCCCCTCTGAATTCTATTTCTATAACCGCCGCCGCCATCGCACCGTCTTCGCGCCGCCGCCACCATCGTCAGGATTCAGTCTACATCAGGATAGAAGCTCATCTCCGGATTTTATCTCTAGTTCTTGTTATCTGATCGAGTCCTAAATTTGAGGGTTTGTTCTGTCCATCTCCCCTAACCTTTAGGTTCAAATTTAGTGTCCATTTGACTTCATTTGATATTTTTCTCGTATTTATTGTTCTCCCCCCTTAATCTGTCATTCTACAATCTACGGGACAGGAGTCACCTTCTTGTATTTTTCCCATCTACTTTATAAATTTCTAAAAAAATCACAAAACTTCCTCAGTGTTTCTCACATATTGCCGCCTCCACCATAGATTTTCATGGAGGTCTAGAAAGAATCATTTCTGCCTTCAGTTCAAAGGTCAGTCTCAAAAAAAACACAGTCTGCCCTGTGTGCTAGCTGTCCGGTGTCAAAAAACAAAACAGTGTTACGGTCATTCTATCTTCCAATCCGTTCGGTGGATGGAGGCTGTGAAAAATATATGTTGTAGTTATTTGAATGCTCTTTCCAACCAGTGACCAGCCAAGCGCCTCGATCGGCCTCCTGATCTAGAGCCACATAATTCCTTTGCAGCAGAGGCGTGCAGATCTGTTCCCTGTGCAGGTCTGAAATTGTAGTCCGGGAATTAATTCGAGCAAAATTATCATAAGTCAACTTCTGGAACCGCCACTTCAGGGAGTTGATCAGGGACATCCCGCATCGTCCCAGTCAAGCGTCGCCTTCAGAAGGACCCCAGGAGGGTACGTTCCTTTGGAATCTGTGCCTTGCTGTCCAGCGAGTCAGAACCGAGTCGGCGCAGTACCGAGTCGGCGTAGGACCGAGTCGGACCAGCAGGCCGAGTTTGTGCCGTATGAACCTCCAGATTGCTGCCTATCAACCCAGGGTCGGTCCTCCCGAGCCCCACTTGTAGCCCTTTACCTCCCTGCGTGGAGTGGACAATAAAATTCACTATTGTAATTAACTTTTACCATTGTTACCGGGCATTACCGTACTTGGCCGGGAACGTCTTCCCCACGCCCGGAGCGCGGAGGTACACTCGCCACCCTCCTCGTAGGCATTGCTTTACTCGTATATTTTGGTATATGCCACTGCATGAGTGATAGATTATCTAGCTTGTTATTATTTATCACCGCTGCAAGAGCGAGAATGAGTGACCGTCTAGTGACTCAACCCGAGTTAACGCGGAAAGGCCGATACCCGAGACTCACTGTCGATTTCTCAACCGCGTACGGTCCACGTCTTCCCTCGCTATGGACGCCCGTGAGCTAGAGTCCCAGGTCGCGTGTCCGTCCCGCATCAGTTTGGTATCAGAGCGCCAGTTGAGTCTAGGGTGTTTAAAATAAAAAAAGTGGCATTTACGTCTAGTCATCGTCTAAGTCGGTCTAAGGTTGCATCCGCATACCATTGTTCGGTATATGAAAAGGTGTTTTCCGAACGTTAGGCTACGCCTATCGGGAAGGCCGCACACTTGCGCGAGTGATCTTCGGATCGATTAACTCCGCCACGTACCGAATCTTGGTCGTGTCTAGGTTGGTAGTCGAGTCAGCATTCCATCTTTGCATTACTTAGGGTCGTGTCTAGTGTTTTGTCTGAGTGTCGGCATGGCCATCCACTAGCTTCCCCATGTCCCATGGATTACCAAACGCCCGGATCTTATCCATGGTGGCGATATTATCTTAAGATGGGAGAACCACCCGGACCACCCCAAAAGGCCCGTAGCCCGGAACTTCTATGGCTCCAAAAACCCGAGTGACTACTTAGAGTGGGAAGCCGTTATGGACGACTACTTTGAGTGTTACCTTATGTTCGGTCCCGCGCAAGTCGACTTTGCCAAAAGGTGACTTTTTTATGAAGCCACCGAAACATGGAGGGACATCAAATATTTTCGGGAGGATAGGAGACTAAGGCCCATCGAGTCATGGTGGGATATGAAGAGAACGCTTAGGAGGGTCTACCTTCCCCACCCACCTACCTCCAACCACGGGGGTCATACCACTAGCCAACCCCACCAACTCACCCACAATCAAGTGGGCCACACTTCCAACCAACCCCGCCCCTTCACCCACATCCAAGCCCTCCAAAGCAACCCCAATCAAGTGGCCCGCCCAATCGCCTCCAACCAACCTCACCTCGGCATCTCCTTTCAATCCCACCCAATCGCCTCCAACCAAGTGGAATCCCCACTTATAGTCGAGTCTAGGTCCGTATCCGGGCCGAGAGATGAGGAGCGAGACCACCCCGAGGCCCCTACTCCAACCCGTACCTTAGATGAAATCAAGAAAATGCTTTTGGATTGGTTGGATCAGATAGAAAGGACACATGCACCTTCACCACCCATGAGTGCTCTGTTGCCACCCACTCCTTCCGAACTTCATCCGGAGCCATCTTATTTGGAGCCACCAAAGCCCGAGCCACCCGTGTTTCTAATGGGTATGCCTTTCATAGCCGAGCCACTTCTTAGCTGGCTCAAGGTTGGTTTGGTCTCACCTTCATATCCATCCATGGACCCCACCTTACCTCTAGTGCCCATTGTGAGCGATGTCACGCGAAATTTGCCGGAGGAGGCGAAGCGGAGTGCGCGGGGGGCTCGTTTTGCTGCAACACGGAAAGAAGAGAGAAGAGGAGAGAGACCACCACGGGATATTGCTCCGGTGGGGCGTGCGGGACAGATGCAATATAATAAGATATGGGGATTAAATGGCCATAGTGGGAAATGACTCTCCGCGACCTCGGGGGATGGGAACAGTGCAGAATTTAAGTGACAGTGATTTAAACAGCCATTGCGGGAAGTGACTCGCCGCGGCCTCGAGAATATGAGCTGATATGAGAAGAGTACAGAATACAAGAAACAGGAATTTAAACGGCCGTTGCGGGAAGTGACTCTCCGCGGCCTCAAGAATATGAGCAGATATAACCACAGCACAGAATATCAATGACGGAAATTCAAACGGCCATTGCGGGAAATGACTCGCCGCGGCCTCGATAATATAACAGATATAAAGAACAGAATATAATAGACAGAAATTTAAACGGCCATTGCGGGAAATGACTTGCCGCGGCCTCGAGAATATAACAGATATAAGAAACAGATATAAGAATAATACAAAATATAAGTGACAGAAATTTAAACGGCCATTACGGGAAATGACTCTCCGCGGCCTCGAGAATATGATGTGATTGCCAGGGGCTGAAGACCCCAAAATAAAGAAAGTGATCGCGCCTACCTCAAAAGCGGGAGATGGCGGGTTGCTTCTTCCTCTCCCTTCGGCCGGCCGATGGAGAAGGCTTTCCTTGCTTACCCTTGCAAAAGAAGAAACAAACAGATAACAAGTGGATCAGAAAAGATGGCAGTGTAGTATTAGCCTCTGGATGAAGAATAATGAAATCGTGGCAACACACACACCTGGTTGGTGTTATTTTTAAACCCCTCTCGGACACGAGTAGGAGGAGAATGCTATGATGAAATGGAATTATGCAGACGTGTATAAAAGAAGACTCTCTTATGAAGGGAGGCGGAGAATGCGAGATGATGAATGCAAAAGAACTACGGAGAAAGGGGAGAGAATTGGCTTATTGAATGTGCCGATGGCGGGATCCGGCGGAGCTTTGGAAGCGTAGGGACGACGTGGAAGCACGGTGGATGAAGGCGGCCTTCCTCATGCTAGCGCGGGCACCCGAGAAGCCGGCAGAACCTTCCCCTACAAAAGACCCACGGGTTAGAAATGTGATCCGGCAGAGTCTCTCCTTCCTCTGTCGG
>JAHNEJ010002343.1:0-81768 GCA_022559845.1 Amorphophallus konjac | reverse complement strand
TGAAAAAGAACAACGGAAAACTCTAGATAGAGTTAGTGAAACTCATGCTATGAGAAAGGTTTTTATATGAAAGATGGAGAGCTTGGACGGTTGCTTGCAGAACCCTTGCTTCCTTCACGATGGTTTTTCCTTGCAGGACGAGGAGCAGGTGGAAGAGGAGCTTGCGATCAGCTTCAGATCCTCAGGTGATGGCCTTGGGCTGTTCTCCTTCTTCTTTCTTCTTCTCTTCTTGTTCTGGACGCAGCTGGCTTAGATTTCTTCCTCTTCACCAACGTGTGCCAGTGGCGGTAGCAGCAGCTTCTTCTTGCTCTTTGTGTCTGTCTATATCACCCCTAAACAGTAGCAGCATCCTAGCTTTTGGCACCTGCACATCTCCCTATGTGCATGGAATTGCGTCACTTAGGTCGCCCAGCAGAGGGAGCTTTCCCTCCAAAAATCCTATCCATTTCATTGGCCCAGCAGGGACATCAAAGACATATTCACATAAGGTCTTCTTTTGATAGCTTCAAGGAGATATTTGAAAGGGACATTTGTGCAGCTCCAAATCTGAGCATTTAATGAACCTCGTGGAAGAGATCTTGGCTGTCTGCATTCTCATTGGTTCATGTTAATTCATTGCTCAGTGTACTTTCCTAGGAGCATATCCCATTGGCTGATAGCATAAAGGTAGCAAACCTATTAGAAGACTTTTCCCAGATGTGAACCCTGTCACAGTAGTCTCAAAAGGTGTGTCAGATGTGATGATGATGGCTGGGACATGTGACAAACTTGGAACCTTCCTCCATACCTCGCAATCTGTATTTTTGGGGATTTACGGTATGTATTTTTAATCCCTGTAAGACCTGGCGAATCTGATAGAAGGACTTAAAAAGCTTCTGGAAGAACAGAGGTGTCAACCTGTTGAGATGGAGGTGTCAACACGTCTGATGAAAACTTCTTATATAACGGTCTCTGGGAGCCCATAGTGTCGACCTCTTGTAAAGGACGTGTTGATACTCCTTAAGAAAATTGCTAATATAATGCTCTCTGGAAGACCATAGTGTCGACCTGCTGGAGCAAGGTGTCGACACGTCTTAGGAAAACTTGCCACTATAACACTCTCTGGAAGAGTTGTGGTGTCGACACTTCCCTTGTGACAACTGCTTTTCATGTTGTCTTTAGCCTTGCTTGATTGTTGTTGGATCTGTCTTTGCTTGAGGTTGTTTCCTAATCCTCCTTAGTTTATTTTATGTGCAACCAATTTCCTCGCTTTCTGTGCACTTGATTTCCTTATATTCATTTGAGCTTTTTGCTTGAACTACCTTAAGAATATCAAAGTGTCATTAGAAAGTCAATGATTCATGGTGTTAGACAACATCAAAACCTCATAATGCCAATGACTCAAGATGTTAGAATAGCATCAAACTTCAGGGACACAATATTCTTCCCCTTTTTGATGATGGCAACACAGTGAGTCATTGTATGTCAATATGATCCAATTCAAGCATTTTTTGAGACACATGCATAGAGAGGATAAAGCATGAGTAAAAAATGACAGAACTACTCTCCCCCTTTCTTCCCCTTAAATGACTCATGAAAACATCTTCTCCCCATTTGTCATTAGCAAAAAAGATGGGACGAGAAAGAAGATCAGAGACGGGATGAATTTGTCAGAAAAGGCATGATTATGAGGAATTTTTGGAGAAACACAACTTGTATGAGGAGTTGAGGATCTGAAAATGCAAGAATTTTCACAGTCTGATACTAATCTCACAACAAAGAGAGTATTTATATTCAGAGCCGATCATTATACAAACCTTATGACATGATCCTTATTCAAGTTGCGTGGTTCAAATCTAATGATATCAGAGTTTATAAAAAGAATTTTAAAAACATCTGCATGCATGTTTTAATAGAAATGAACCAGAATTGCATGTCAAAATCATGTTTGACCTTCCTTTGCCTGGTTTACACCGATTCAAAGACTTATTTGAGAGTTACACAACTAGTATTGAGGTTAAACACTCGTGAGGTGCTCATGAAATTCAGAGTACAAAAATTTTTCTTTCATCCTATGCTATCTAGCTCATAATTTTCTTTGAGCACAGAGAATTTTTACGAGCAATTAAGCCCAGTCATGCCTTATAACTTGAGGATACACGTTGTTTAGACGCCAGTATCCCTAGGTACTTGGTGTGACTGACTATCATGCCTCAAATAGAACAGAGATAGCATTGTCACCTCATGACTTGTCTGACCTCATTTCTTTGATGAGGGGACATATTTCTCAGCAACTGAGCCATTGCTCTACCTTAGATTTTTCTTCAACTTACTGCAGAGTTAACAAAGGCACTTCATGACACAGCCCACTTGTCTTCATGGACAAGGGACATGGTTTCTCAGTGTACCAACGTCATTGCTCTGAAAAAAATTAGCAGTTAAGAATTCTAGCTATTCATGGTGTTTAAAAACAATACTAAGCTTTAGTAACTCATCCAAAGTTGCTTGAAGTGGGAATTTTCAGATTTTAGGAAGTATCATTCAGGGCACAACATGTAAACACTGGTTAAGGTCTATTAAAAGCATTGAGTACAGATAATTTCATAGCATTTGTCTCAAAACTCAATGAAGTCATTAAACCTGAATCAGTTTTATTGGATGGACAAGCACAAGGTCATATAATAGAGGATTCTTACTTTGAATTTCACTCAGTTTTATGATCATGGTACCTAGATTAGAAACTACTAATTTTAGATGTTTCAAGAAGGTGATCAGAACAGCTAGTAGCAGCAACATGAATTGAGCCATTGAATTTTCAGATAAGCATGATTATCAAGTTAGGATGATAAGCAGTGAACACTCCCCCTGAGGATATGCAATGGTCATCAGCAAGATATCAAAATATGATTTAGAAATTCATGCCAATGGTTGTACACTTATTAAAGTTGACAAAAGTGAAGACAATATGTATGCAAGAACGATTCAAAGAAGTTGCTCCCCCTAACAATATGGCCTAAATGCAATATCGACTCATGGTACTCGGCGGAGGTGTATCCTCACGCATGGTGAATGCTTTCAGGCAAGCATGACCTACCTCTCCACATATCACCATTTTATATACCATGGTCAAATAAAAATAATGCAGCAACCAATGTAATGCATCATGATCATATACCTATCAAACCGTACATGCCAATCCATAAAGACATGTATTGATATAAAACGTATATGGATCAATTTTTCTGTACAGCCTTTTTATTACAGTTCAGCTCAATCAATGAACACCAATAGTAAGAGATATTGAACACTTCAATCCTTATTGATTTGAGATCTGCACAGACCAAGCTCTCTTCTAAGTGTAGAAAATCTGTCATTACACAAGGGCTTGGTAAAGATGTCAGCAATTTGATTCAAAGTGCCAACAAAATGCAATTCAAAATTCTTCTTGAGGACCTCATCTCTAAGAAAATGATGCCTAATTTCAATGTGCTTAGTCCTGGAGTGCTGGACTTGATTTTTAGCAAGATTGATTGCACTTGTGTTATCACACAGAATCGGGATGCACCCAAGATCCACTAAGTACTCTTGAAGTTGGTGTTTAATCCACAACACTTGGGTGTCACAACTCCCGACAGCAATATATTCTGCCTCTACGGTAGAGAGGGCAACCGAGTGTTGTTTCTTGGAGGTCCAAGAAACCAAACACCCACCCAGAAATTGGCAATAACCACTAGTGCTCTTACGATCCAACTTGCACCATGCGTAGTCCGCATCTGAATAAGAGATAAGAGATAAGTCATAGGATAACGGATACCACAATCCTAAATCTTGAGTTCCGGCAAGATATCTAAAGATACGCTTGATGGTAATCAAGTGGGATTCTCTAGGACTAGCTTGAAATCTAGCACAAAGGCATACACTAAACTGAATGTCCGATCTAGATGTAGTTAAATAGAGCAATGAGCCAATCATACCTTTATAAATCTTTGCATCCACAAATTTACCTTTCTCATCCGCATCCAGTGATGTGTTGGTCCCCATAGGAGTTGTAATGTACTTACATTCTTTCATGTCAAACCTTTTTATCAGCTGCTTGATGTATTTGACTTGGCTTATAAAGCAGCCATCTTCACCTTGATTGACCTGTAAGCCGAGAAAAAATTGAAGTTCACCCATTAAACTCATCTCAAACTCCCTAGGCATAAGGTTAGCAAATTCCTCACACATTTCAGATTTTGTAGATCCAAACACGATATCATCAACATAGATTTGAACAATCAAGATGTTCTTACCTTACTTTTTGGTGAAAAGTGTTTGATCTACTTTACCTCTTGTATATCCGTTTTCGGTGAGGAAAGAGCTTAACCTTTCATACCAAGCTCTAGGAGCTTACTTCAAGCCATATAGAGCCCTGTCCAGATTGTACACATAATCTTCATGATCAGAATTTTCAAAGTCGGGTGGCTGCTCCACATAGACTTCTTCTTTGATCAACCCATTCAAGAAAGTACTTTTTACATCCATTTGATATAATTTTATTCTATGAGAGCATGCAAATGTAAAAAAAATTCTGATAGCCTTAAGTCTAGCTACTGGGGCAAAGGATTCTTCAAAGTCTACCCCAAATTCTTGATTATAACCCTGAGCCACCAATCTAGCCTTATTTTTATTATCTTTCCATCTTCACTGAGTTTGTTCTAAAGACCCATTTGGTGCCTATGACAGATTTTAATGATGGTCTAGGAACAAGATGCCACACATTATTTCTTTCAAACTGGTTTAATTCGTCTTGCATGGAATTTATCCAGTTTTCATCTTTCAATACTTAATCAATATTTTTAGGTTCAATTTGAGAGACGAGTAAGTTGGTCTAATTCTTTAACAATTCTAAAATGTGACCTGGTTCTAGGTGGATCATTCAAGCTACCTATGACTTTTTCCAAAGGATGATCTTTAAGAACTCTAATATCGGTAGAATCATTACCTTCACCGGTAGCTTGATCTCTTGTTTTACTTGATTCTCCAAGTCATCATTTCATGTTGTCTCTTCTTGTGGAGGATCATGTTTTTCCTTGTTGGATAGGAACTCCCCATCGTCGTCATTATTCCTGCAAGGTTTGTCACTTTTAACATCATCATTCAGTTCATCAAAAGTGACATGGGGTGATTCTTCCACAACTAGAGTTTGAGTATTGTAAATTCTAAAAGCCCTAGATCTATCATAATAGCCAATAAATATACCTTGATCACTTTTGGGCTCTACCTTATCCAGTTCTCTTTTGTCATTATTGTGTATAAAGTATTTAGAACCAAACACTTTCATATGAGAGAGAGAAGGCTTCTTACCTTTGTACAACTCATAAGGAGTCTTTTTGGTGTGAGGCCTTATCATAGATCGGTTAATGATGTAACATGATGTATTTACCGCCTCAGCCCAAAATCTCCTAGGAAGTTGTCTTTCTACCAGCATGGTTCTAGCCATTTCTATGAGTGTTCGGTTTCTCCTCTCGACTACCGCATTTTGCTCAGGGGTCCTAGGTGATGAAAATCTGTGTGATATACCTTCAGTCCTGCAGAAATCATAGAAGTTAGCATTGTCGAATTCACCACCATGATCTGATTGAATGTTAGAAACTTTGAACTCACTGTCTTACTTTATCTTCATGTAGAGTGCCTGAAACTCATCAAAAGCATCATTTTTATGCGTAAGGAAGAATACCCATGTGAACCTAGAGAAATCATCCACCAAGACATAGCCAAATCTTCTACCACTTAGACTAACAGTTCTAGTTGGCCCAAACAGGTCCATATGAATCAGCTCAAGTGGTTTGGATGAAAGACTTTCAAATCTATTTTTAAAAGATTTTCTTGTTTGTTTCCCTAGGGCACATGCATCACATATTTTATTATCTTGCTTAAATGAGAGTTCAGGCAGCCCTTTCACCATTGAATGCTTCATGAGTTTATGCACGACATTGTAGCTAGCATTATTGAGTCTATTAGATAGTGCAAACCGGATTCAGAGGGGGGGTGAATGAATCCCCTTTAAAAATTTGCCCAAATAAAACTGTACTTATAAAATCTTGCGAAATTAAACTTCATGATTCAGTAAAACAGTTGTTCTAATAAGATTCACACTCAAACATTTAACCTGTTAATCTTATGTGAATCTCACTCGAACACTTAACATGCACAGCCAACCAGCTTACTTGGACACTCAGCAGGGATCAAACTATAGATAATTGAAACACACAATGAAATCAGCTTAATCTAAACTAATCAGAAGTGACGTTCCTAAGCATACCTCTATGGTGAATTTAAGAAACAAGCAAGTAATCAAACCACTGCACAGATGATTTTTAGGTGGTTCGATTTTCACCTACATCCACCCCACACTCAGACCTGAGTGTGGCTTACTGCTACCTAACAGCTTGAACTGCTGCGCTCCACAGCTTGCGTCCGCTGAGCATTACAGCTTCACTTTCGCTAAGCATTACAGCTTGGCTACCCGCTGCCAAACAGCTTGCTGTCCATAGGAACAAATCCTCTGCAAACGCTGACACATATCTTGAAGTTTAGTTGAGAAAATAAAATTAAGACACAGCAACGGAAGGCTTGAAATAAAACACAGATAGAATGTAGCTCTCGCAGGAGCAGACTGGCTTGGATCTGATCCAAAGGCCAGTAGAGACAAATCTTCAAGAACTACTTCAATTGCTTCACAATCTCTTCTCTCGAGATCCCTCTTCTTCAATATCTCACAATCACTTTTCACTCTCGGACTCACACCCTTCTTTCTCTCAGATTTCTGCTGAATTACAGCACTATGTTTTCTTCTCAGATTTCTTCTTCTCTTCTGCTCTCTCAGACTGCTTCTAATCTCTCTCTCTTCGAGCTTCCTTGCTCTTCTCTCTAATCATCCTGAATCCCTTCTTCTATCTCTCGAGCTCTCTTTCCTTTTCTGCTACTCTCTCAAACTACTTCTAATCTCTCTCTTCGAGCTTCCTTGCTCTTCTCTCTGATCATCCTGAATCCCTTCTTCTATCTCTTGAACTCTCTTTTCTTTTCTCCTATTCTCTCAATTCTCCTCTCTTCTATCTATATTCTTCTCATATATTTTGCTCCGATCGCAGAAGGGTTTTTTATATGGCTTCAGACCTGGGGACCCATGAGCTCACGCATTGGGCGTGTGGAGGGCTCGTTCCCACCTAATTGGAGATGACATGCGTCAGGTGCAGATAAGTGAGCTAATCCATGTGGTAGAATCCTATGGACGCATCTGCCTTGGATCACGTGCCAATAATCTACTGTTCTGGAGACATGTGCCCATCATTGGGTGACTTGGGATCACGTGCTTCAGCTTTAGTTCAAGCTCACGTGCTCGCCTGAGACTTAATGAGTTCTGCCCTTCATATATTTGATGAAGTTCCTGCGAATAGGAAACGAAGCATTTCATCAAACACTTTCTAGTCAGATTAGTCTCAGAGAGAAACGTGATTAACAGATAATCAAATATGCTTTGAATGAGATGCCATGATAAAGTCATTCATGCAATTAATCTGATTAAATTCTAAGTCTTGAATTGATGGGAATCAACACCGGGCACTAACTTTTATTTTTGTATTTGTGTCCTTTTAGTTTGCATTTATATCCTTGGGAGTAGATTTGCAATTGTAAGGCTTTATAAGCCAATTTGTTCTTCCTTAAGGATCTTTGGGTTTTTGTGCAAAAGTCCAGTAGGACCAGCAAGGGGCCCCCATCTCCTTCTCTATTGGTCCACCTAAGCCTTAGGGCCCATGTGGGGCCAGTCAATGGTCCAATGTGGGCTTCTAGATGATTGATCATTCAAGGGGACACTTGGTTAACAAAGTCCCAGATGCCAACCCCATTTTCAAAGGGGCACCCCCCCATATATTAGTTTTTTATGTGGTTCTAAACCACATGGGAGAAATAAAATGTGATCTCCCCCATTTGCCCCTCTCCAAATTTAGATCTGAGGTTAGTTTAGGTCTTTTTACCTTTCTTATAACTACCTTGTATTTTGAGAATTACTTATCATTAATGAAGGAAATTCCATTATTTGCTCACAATGGCCCAAGGGCGCCCCTCTCTCCTCTCTAGAGCTGTGAAGGCTCTCCTTCAGATGTGTGACGCATCTTGGCCGTCACCTCTCTGAGTGCGACGCTCAGCTCCACCGCCGCCGCCGCCGTTTGTGCCGTCATCGTCGGAAGTTCTGTCCAAATCAAGACAATACCAACTTGTCCGAATTTTAGCTCCCAATCCCGTAATCTTCTAGAGCCTAAATTTTTAGGGTAGGTTCCCCACGCAAATACTCTCTCCCAAAAAAAGTTTCCCATTTTCTAGCCTTCTTTTTCTATTTTTCCCATTTCGTGTTCCTCA
The DNA here is from genome assembly GCA_022559845.1 of Amorphophallus konjac. Classification (NCBI taxonomy): domain Eukaryota; kingdom Viridiplantae; phylum Streptophyta; class Magnoliopsida; order Alismatales; family Araceae; genus Amorphophallus; species Amorphophallus konjac. Next base: position 73,389 of record JAHNEJ010002343.1, on the reverse strand, counting down.
GCCTTCCAGATCTGCCAGTGTTCTGTCCAGTGTTCCAGCAAGCTAGTTCTACCTCTGTTCGACCCCTTTCCCCTTTTCTGATTGAGTCCAAATTTGGACTGGGTATTCTACCGACTAAATCCCATCTCCAATAATTTTCCCTCGAATTTAGGAGCTCTTTTCCCCTTCCAAAAAATTAAAACTCAGTCAAATTTCAGTTATGTCCTGTGCAGTCCAGATCTGACCCACCAGTGTCATAAATTCCGTTTCCCCTGTTAAACCTCCACTAGAAAATCTACACAAAATACTCCCATCTTCCTTTCTTATCCCTCTCCAACTTTCATGAAGAGGTCAACTTCCAGATCTGAGGTTTAAGCCACGGTCAACGTCTGTTCTCAGAAAAATCCATTTCTGTCCTGAGTTTTCTGAGTCTATCAGTCAGTCTGTTCATAAATCCACCACGAAAAATCCAGAGCCTTCAAAATTACTGACATAGTCCTTTGCCGAAGGATTTTGAGTTAGATTTCCAACGGCTCTAGTCTCGCGTCGATCCGACGTCGGGATTGATCGCAGCAGTAGTTCTCGCCGGGTCGCGCACTGTAAAAACAGAACATCAGATCCGTGGGCAGCAAGGTCTACAAGTGAAGACCGGAGCCGACTCGCCTTCCGCAAGGTGAACCAGCGTGTCACCGTCCCAGGGAGAGCCTCCCCAGGAGCCAACGTCACAGCTGTACCACTCCGGGCCCAGTCGGACCCGCCGACCAGTAGGTGGGCCCCACGTTCGTGAGTACGCGTGCCGCCGAATCTACATCAAAACGTTACCCGTCAACCCAAGATCGGTCCTCCCAGACCCCATTTGTAGCCCGTTACCTCCTTGCGTGGAGTGGGCAGCAAAATTAATTTCTGTAATTTATTGATTGATTGTTAACCGAGAGTTACCGTACTTGGCCGGGATCGCCTTCCCCACGCCTGGAGCGTGGTGGTAAACTCGCCACCCTCTCTTATCGCATTTATTGATTTCGTATATTTTTGAATGCCGCTGCTAGAGAAGATGTGATAGGTTAATTTAGCTCGATATCTATTTTATCGCCGCTGCGAGAGTGAGAGAGCGAGACCCGTCCTCTGACTCGTTCCGAGTACGGAAGAGCCGACTACCCGACTCATTGCCAGTTTCTCAACCGCGCACGGTCCCACGCATCACTCGCTAGGGACGCTAGCGAGATAGAGTCCTAGGGCACGTGCCCGTCCCGCATCAAACCACCACTAGTAGACCTTCAAGAATGTGCTTCGACCTGTTTTAGTGGAGAATGCATGATGTGCATCGACCTTGATCATGATGCACTAACATGCACAGACTTAGAGTATGCAATTAAGACAATGTGCACTGACCTTTGTTATGCATATGCTCAGACCAAAAATGTGCTCAGACTTAGACTATGCATATGCACAGACCTTGTCTTACACAAAGGATAATGTGCATCGACCTTGTTTTGCACAAGGCAAACGTGCACCGACCTTCAATGTGCGCTGGGCACAATGTGCACCGACTCTAATGATCAAATCATATGCATGTGCTTAGACCTAGGATGAAGGTGATCTAACCTGCATAGCTAGGTTTTTATGCATATGCTCTGACTTGAAGAATGAACATGCTCATACCTCATGCAAGCACATTGTTCATGTGCACCGACCCTAGTGTATACAAATGACAATGTGCACCGACTTGGATTGACATCATGTATAAATGTGCACGATGCAAAATGTGCATCGACCTTAGATGTGCATGGACCTATATGTGCGTAGACCCTAGCATGACTAAGGCACGATGTGCATCGACCGTAGTAGGACAAAGGGAGAACATGCATCGACCCTCATATGCAGCACAGTAATGTGCATCGACTTGATATGCATGAAGACTAATGAGCATTGACCTTGATATGCAAGGCAAAACATGTGCACCGACTTGAGAATGCAAGGTTGCAAATGTGCACCGACCTTGGTCTTGCACAGAGTGGATGTGCACCGACCTTGGTCTTGCACAAACAGGATGTGCACCGACCTTGGAACACACATGTGCACATATGCATCAATCTTAGTTAACACAAGTTCCAAACATGCATCGACCTTAGTTACTATCTAGCATGAAGTGCACTGACCTTATATGCAATGGTCAAAACATGCATGGACCTTGATATGCACAATAGAAATGTGCATCAACCTGAGAGACTTATATGCAAACTTTAATGACAAAAAGTGTATGCACTGACCTGTATGCTCCAGACTGAAATGTCCATTGACCTTACCTATCTTGACAGATGAATTATGCACTGACTACCTGGCGTTGACCATCTTGTCACCAGCATTGACAATCTATCACCTTTTTGAACAGCCATTGCTTTGAGTCATTTTAAAAACCTATCTTGACAGATTTTCATAACGATATATGAAGATGATGAGATTAGTAATAAATCCATCAAAGTTATATAATGAGCCATAATATTTGTCATCGTCAAAATTTCAGAACCATAGGGACACAACAATCTCCCCCCTTTTGATGATGGCAATTGTGACGACCCAGACTCCGGATATCGGGTAAACCCGATACCACTTGGAACCTGCGAGGCCTCCCAAGAGCGGAAAAGCCCGAAGGGATAGAAAGGTGTGTGAGAGTACATTGAACTTCTAGATATAGCAGTAAGCAATTAAATTTCAATGATCAGGATTGCTAAAGTAGCATAAATAAATTTACTTTTCTATAACAAATTAAAACTAACAGAGTCCAGTCCAAAGGAAGACAAGTATAGTCCAACAGGAAAGGGAAACGTACCCTCCAGTCGGGGGAAGCCCGACACTGGCAACGCTGGCAAGAGAACTACCGCACAGCGGACTCACAGCACAAGGAACCACGGCTACACCTGAAAAGTCAGGGGTGAGCCTCCTGTCACTGGCTCAGTAGGGATCCCACAGAACCCTACCAGAAACAACGTAAAAGCAGTAGTGCTACGCTAAAGCAAAGCAGGAAATGCAGGAGTAAGAACAGCTAAAGAAAGAGTAAAGCCGTAACGAGGAAACACGGTAGCCGATCGAACCACGGCTCTCTAAGCTACTCCAAATTACAACAGAAAGGCGAACCCCGATCTCACAAAGCCAGGCATTAGCAATCCATCGTCAAATCATGAAACCCTGTCGTGAAAGCTTAAGCCTACCAAAACAGGCAAAAGCCTAACAAAGACCAACACAGTCAAAGGTACGAACATACACGAACTGACCGTCGTGTACACTACACAAGACTAGACCTCGAGTGAAGCCACGCACAGGCTACTCTAAAACCGGTCACGAAAACACAAGCCACAAGAGTCATGCGTCAAGTGACAGAAGCACCTCCTCACTAGAAGAACAGCCAGATGCGTCCACTGACGTCTTACACTGCGCCTCAAGTATCTCCCACACACCTGGGACAGTGGTAACTGAGTTACTCACAGAACCAAGTACGAGGAACAACAGTACTAGGTACAAGGCACAACAATACCATAGTAACGAGTGACTAGTCAGGGTCACGCCCGTCAGCGCTCGTCCAAATGCCCCTGACCACGTGTGCATACACAAGCTCAATGTCTTGAGCTAGGCCTCTAGCAAGTTTCCCCCCCCCCAGTAGGATGCTACCGCAAAGCAAGGGGCCCACGGAAACTAGCCTAAAAACCGTCTGTCGAGAACTGCCTCGCCACCGCTCCTAGGTGGGCCGACATATAGGAAACTGTCGTCACGCTACGATTAGTGGAGGCTCACTAGACACAAAGACTCCAAAATATCAGTGTTGAAGTACAGACAGGCTAAGATGCACTGTCACACGTACTACGAAACACTAAGCACAAGACACAAGGTAGAACACCAAACTGCCACCGGGCTCAGGACAGACAACTAGACCTGCTGACACAATGATCCTAAAGTCGCATGACTCGGGTCAAGATCATCGTACAAAAGTGGTAACACGCCGCCAATCAGCCTAGTCCCTAAGTCAAATCATGATAAAGCACTGACAAAGGAAACGGCACAAGATAGCCGGATCCACACATCTGTATAACACGAATCACAGAGGCCTGAGGGATCACCAAGACCCTCAAAGCACATGTATACGTAAACCGAGGTAAGACAGTACTTCAAGGCGTCCAAAATCATGTCTCGATCCGTACAGGATCACCGAGGCATTCACGAAGTCACCTGTCAACCATTGGGTCACACCAGGTTGACCGGAAACCAATAATGACTGTAAAGGAATACGGAACACTACTCGATATAATGGCACTCCTTGCCACCCTATAACCTGGTCATAGCCCTCATAAGACATCAAAGACATCCACGGGATGACGGGCAAACCACAAGGTTAAGCTAAGATAATTGGAGGCTAAACTATCGGAAAATAACACTAATCAGCACTCTGGGAAAGAAACGATCACTCGCCTGACCGCTAGGCAAACCAAGCGATCAGCCAAAAGGCCGCTACCCTCACACAGAGAACACAGACACTAGCGTTCAAGAACATGGCCGCATTATGTCAAAAACGGTCTATACATGGACCGTCTCACTGAGTGTGGCGGTCAAGGATATGGTCGTTACACTCAGAGACTCAAACGAACTGAACTACAAAAGCATAGGGGCATGTGGTCTACCTCAGGGCCGCAAGGGGGACCCTAGCGGTCACGCCTTAGACCGCTACGCCCAGTCAAACTCCCTACAGTGAAACCGACTTAACCGGTCAAACAGAGCTTCGCGGTCAACCAAAGGGCCGCCAAGAACACCATGCGGTCGGAGCTAGGACCGCTAGCCCGAACCGACTTAAAAACCATTGGACCGATATAAACGAAGCTTAGCGGTCATCCCTGAACCGCCACAGCTAGCCTAGCGGTCTATCCTATGACCGCTTAGCCAAACCGACATAACAGACATAGCCTAGCAGTCTCCAAGGGACCGATTGACAACGCTTAGTAGTCCTTCAATGGGCCGCAAGCCAACAGAAAATGGTCTATCGCATGACCGCTAAGACCTGAACCAACATAATATGAAACTGACAAACCACATAGCCTAGCGGTCTCCAATGGACCGCCAGACGACCCTTTGCGGTCTCTAAAAGGACCGCCAAGGCGTCACAGCGAGAAAACCAGGGGAATCGCCAAATCCAGCCTTTCCACTCCACGTTCGCCCTAAAACGAAGGGAAAACATTCCTAAACACGATATATGCCTTCCACAAGCCAGAAGGGATCAATCTAACCCCAAAAATGCAAGAAACGGGCGATTCCCATGAATCGACCCAAAATGAGTCACAGGGATAGTCGGGCTCATATCGACTCCGATTCTCGACCAAATGCAATAAAACTGGAGGGAATGGATTCCCAAGATGCCAGGGGTTCAAATGAAACTAACTAAGCCGAAAACCATCACCTGGAACGGCGAGCTCAGCTCACCCCCCCCCCCCCCCCCCCGAAGCATGCTTTCACCCAAACGCGGTAAAACCCGCTCATACTCACACCGTTCGGCTCCAAATCGCGAGGGAACGTAGAAGAGAAGTAGAGCATCTATCCCCCTACCTCCACCGAAGTTCTCGCACGCCGAAACGACTAAACCATGCCGAAAACCATCACACGAACCTGAACACGTCAGCTTTGAATCCACCGAGGGATCGCGCCAACGCCACGCTCCATCCTTCACACCAGCACGCTTCACGATAACTCCACGACGTTCCTGCCTCGCCCACCTCACCACGGTCGCACACCCCACGGAGAGAGGAGAAGGGAGGAGAGAGAATGAGAGGGAGAGAGTGAACGGCGGTGAGGAGAGAGGAAGGAGAGAGAGAGGGTTAAAAGAAAAAGAAATTAGGAATTTCTGAATTTTTGTGAAATCCAATTTTTAGCCCGAAAATGCACTAATTCAGAAAAATATGAAAAAATAGTCTAAACGATCCTCGAAAGGAGCACAACGCAACTGTAGCGTCCTCAAGTCGATGAACTCAAGAATAAACTCTCCACTGGGTTCCGTAACTTGTACGAGAGAAAAACTCGCGTGGATCGTAAAACACAACTCATGACCCACAAAAGCGATCTGAAAGCTCTCCGATAAAGATTCAAAAGAATCCAGGGTATTACAACCTCCCCTCCTTAGGAAATTTCATCCTCAAAATTAAAGGAGCTAACAAGAAGAAGCGGGGAAGAACAAACCTAAACGTTGGCAATGCTCTCCAAGCATCAGTCAAACCTCAAAACACAAAGCACGATAACACGATTCTCAAAAAACACAGTTCAGAGGGATACTGCCAGACCACAATCACAAGCACACGCTCTGGATCTCAAGACAAATCGATCCACAAAACGAGCATGACACCCAAGTGAACACAAGTCCGACACCTCCGAGACAGGACAACGTCGCTTCCATCTCATAGGGAAAAGGAGACACGACTCATGCCACAAAAATAGCTACCGCTAAACCACACGGTAGACACAACAAGCATCAGCTTAAACAAGGAAACACAGTCCTCTCAGCTGACAGCTCCAAATCATCGACTTCCGCGTCAAGAACAACAAATCTGGCACGCAGATCACCAACGATAGCACTGGACCACGAGCACAATCAAGTCAGTCCTCACTCAGACATTACATCTGATTCGAGTTACATGCCAACTCTATCATGACAGAAGAGTACAGCAAAACCAACCGACAAGACCTCGGTCTATACAATGCCAAATCAGACTCACAGGGAACTCCTCCCAAGCTGAACACAACCACCAACCACCACCAACAACAAGAACAACAACACCTGCAGAAATCCCGGCTCTATTCTTAACACAGAACTACGGGACACAACTGTAAGCTTGGTCACGTCAAGGCTCAATTACAGCTGAACACATGACTAACATATACAAGCCACGCTGCGAACAGCTCACCAACAAGGACCCACAACCACCTCTTAGAAAATGCATCTTAAGGACCACGCACGATCCATCCCGAGAGCACAACTCCTCACCCATGCCAGAGCCAACAATCATAAGGCCTCCAATAATGGCACGGCAACCAACAGCATCAAGGCACACATAGCCAAGATGACAATACACAGAGGAAACAAACCTCTCAACTGGCCAGAATCTCCCAACCAAACGATCCTCGAACTGTGGGTTATAAACCCACACGCTTCCGCTACACACTCATACAATGCACAAAGGCATCAAGAACAACTCGGCATCCGCATCTCAGCACACACTCGGCGCTATCGCAATTCACAAACTGTAATACACCACGCCTCGAGTACCGATCCTGCCAACAGCCGATCACAAGTCGCCAAAGTACAAACTAGGAAGAGTACCAACTTCAGCATAAAGCACAAAGAACACCTGTCTCAGCTTATCCTCACCTCCTGAAACGATTACTAAACCTTCATAGCACAATAGCCGCCAAACACGGCACGTCGGACACGGTGCACAACGGCCCCCAAACATAAAATCTAGGTCCAAAGCCAAGCAACTGTCGAACAAAGGCAAATCAGGTTCAGAACTAATGCAGTCCACACTTAAGTAGACACAGGACAAAGGCTGCACCGAGATAGTACTTCCAAGGCTTACCTCGAAAAGACACCACCAGACAAGATGAGGAGAATCAAGCTCGACTAATGATAGCTCACCAGGAAGGAAAATCCTAGGTTCGCCCGAGCATTCTCTCAATTAAGGCATCTAATCGACCAGCTCAACACAACCTTAACACCTCAGGGGCTGAACAAAACTCAAACTGGGACAACCAAAGCAACATAGGAATGTGCACGGTCATCACACAAACTATAAAGTCACTAGCCACCTGAACAAGCCACGAAAAAAAATCTCGAATAGTGCACTGCAGATTCACGCATGTCGGTGAACTCTATCAAGTACAGCATAACCGAGACAAAACACCATGACAAAAAGAGCACTCTGTCACATCCCGACGAGAAAAAACCATCTCGCATAGTGCCAACACAACACGCACAAGGCCACATGCGAAAGCAAAGCGATAAACAGTCGCAAAACCAATGCCAGCCATCGACTATACTGCACCTTAAGGACTCTGAACACTGTAATATCTCGAATTCCCATGTACTTCACAACCAAAATCTCATCTAGCTCAGAAAAATTCTGAACAAAATTAAACTCTCGCTCTAATACCAACTGTGACGACCCAGACTCCGGATACCGGGTAAACCCGATACCACTTGGAACATGCGAGGCCTCCCAAGAGCGGAAAAGCTCCGAAGGAATAGAAAGGTGTGTGAGAGTACATTGAACTTCCAGATATAACAGTAAGCAATTAAATTTCAATGATCAGGATTGCTAAAGTAGAAGAAATAAAATTACATTTTCTATAACAAATTAAAACTAACAGAGTCCAGTCCAAAGGAAGACAAGTATAGTCCAACAGGAAAGGGAAACGCACCCTCCAGTCGGGGGAAGCCCGACACTGGAAACACTGGCAAGAGAACTACCGCACAGCGGACTCACAGCACAAGGAACCACGGCTACACCTAAAAAGTCAGGGGTGAGCCTCCTGTCACTGGCTCAGTAGGGATCCCACAGAACCCTACCAGAAACAACGTAAAAGCAGTAGTGCTACGCTAAAGCAAAGCAGGAAATGCAGGAGTAAGAACAGCTAAAGAAAGAGTAAAGCCGTAACGAGGAAACACGGTAGCCGATCGAACCACGGCTCTCTAAGCTACTCCAAATTACAACAGAAAGGCGAACCCCGATCTCACAAAGCCAGGCCTTAGCAATCCATCGTCAAATCATGAAACCCTGTCGTGAAAGCTTAAGCCTACCAAAACAGGCAAAAGCCTAACAAAGACCAACACAGTCAAAGGTACGAACATACACGAACTGACCGTCGTGTACACTACACAAGACTAGACCTCGAGTGAAGCCACGCATAGGCTACTCTAAAACCGGTCACGAAAACACAAGCCACAAGAGTCATGCGTCAAGTGACAGAAGCACCTCCTCACTAGAAGAACAGCCAGATGCGTCCACTGACGTCTTACACTGTGCCTCAAGTATCTCCCACACACCTGGGACGGTGGTAACTGAGTTACTCACAGAACCAAGTACAAGGAACAACAGTACTAGGTACAAGGCACAACAATACCATAGTAACGAGTGACTAGTCAGGGTCACGCCCGTCAGCGCTCGTCCAAATGCCCCTGACCACGTGTGCATACACAAGCTCAATGTCTTGAGCTAGGCCTCTAGCAAGTTTCCCCCCCCAGTAGGATGCTACCGCAAAGCAAGGGGCCCACGGAAACTAGCCTAAAAACCGTCTGTCGAGAACTGCCTCGCCACCGCTCCTAGGTGGGCCGACATATAGGAAACTGTCGTCACGCTACGATTAGTGGAGGCTCACTAGACACAAAGACTCCAAAACATCAGTGTTGAAGTACAGATAGGCTAAGATGCACTGTCACACGTACTATGAAACACTAAGCACAAGACACAATGCAGAACACCAAACTGCCACCGGACTCAGGACAGACAACTAGAACTGCTGACACAATGATCCTTGAGTCTCACGAATCGGGTCAAGATCTTCGTATAAAAGTGGTAACACGCAGCAAATCAGCCTAGTCCCTAAGTCAAATCATGATAAAGCACTGACAAAGGAAACGGCACAAGACAGTCGGATCCACACATCCGCATAACACGAATCACGGAGGCCTGAGGGATCACTAAGACCCTCAAAGCACATGGACACGTAAACTGAGGTAAGACAGTACCTCAAGGCATCCAAAATCATGTCTCGATCCCTACAGGATCACCGAGACATTCACAAAGTCACCTGTCAACCACTGGGTCACACTGGGTTGACCGGAAACCAATAATGACTGTAAAGTAATATGGAACACTACTCGATATAATGGCACTACTGGCCACCCTACAACCTTGTCATAGCCCTCATAGGACATCAAAGACATCCACGGGACGACGGGCAAACCACAAGGTTAAGCCAATACAGTTGGAGGCTAAACTATCAAAAAATAACACTAATCAGCACTCTGGGAAAGAAATGGTCACTCGCCTGACCGCTAGGCAAACCAAGTGGTCAGTCAAAGGGCCGCTACCCTCACACAGAGAACACAGACACTAGGGGTCAAGACCATGGCCACATTATGTCAAAAACGGTCTATACATGGACCGTCTCACTGAGTGTGGCGGTCAAGGATATGGCTGTTACACTCAGAGAGTCAAACGAACGGAACTACAAAAGCATAAGGGCATGCGGTCTACCTCAGGGCTGCAAGGGGGACCCTAGCGGTCACACCTTAGACTGCTACGCCCAGTCAAACTCCCTATAGTGAAACTGACTTAACCGGTCAAACAGAGCTTGGCGGTCACCCAAAGGGCCGCCAAGAACACCATGCGGTCAGAGCTAGGACCGCTAGCCCGAACCGACTTAAAAACCGTTTGACCGACATAAACGAAGCTTAGCGGTCATCCCTGAACCGCCACAGCTAGCCTAGCGATCTATCGTATGACTTCTTAGCCAAACCGACATAACAGGCATAGCCTAGCGATCTCCAAGGGACCGCTTGACAACGCTTAGCGGTCCTTCAATTGGCCGCAAGCCAATAGAAAATGGTCTATCGCATGACCACGAAGACCTGAACCAACATAATATGAAACCGACAAACCACATAGCCTAGCGGTCTCCAATGGACCGCCAGACGACCCCTTGCGGTCTCTGAAAGGACCGCCAAGGCGTCACGGCGAGAAAACTAGGGGAATGGCCAAATCCGGCCTTTCCACGCCCCGTTCACCCTAAAACGAAGGGGAAACATTCCTAAACACGATATATGCCTTCCATAAGACAGAAGGGATCAATCCAAGCCCAAAAATGCAAGAAACGGGCGATTCCCATGAATCGACCCAAAATGAGTCACGGGGATAGTCGGGCTCATACCGACTCCGATTCTTGACCAAATGCAATAAAATTGGCGGGAATGGATTCACAACATGCCAGTGGTTCAAATTAATCTAACTAAGCTGAAAATCGTCGCCTGGAACGGCGAGCTCGGCTCACCCCCCCCGAAGATGCTTTCACCCAAACGTGGTAAAACCCGCTCATACTCACACCGTTCGGCTCCAAATCGCGAGGGAACGCATAAGAGAAGTAGAGCATCTGTCCTCCCACCTCCACCGAAGTTCTCGCGCGCCGAAATGACTAAACCACACCGAAAACCATCACACGAACCTGAACACGCCGGCTTTGAATCCACCGAGGGATCGCGCCAACGCCACGCTCCATCCTTCACACCAGCACGCTTCACGACAACTCCACGACGTTCCTGCCTCGCCCACCTCGTCACGATCGTGCGCCCCGCGGAGAGAGGAGAAGAGAGGAGAGAGAACGAGAGGGAGAGAGTGAACGGTGATGAGGAGAGAGGAAGGAGAGAGAGTGGGTTAAAAGAAAAGGAAATTAGGAATTTTCTAATTTTTTTGAAATCTGATTTTTAGCCCGAAAATGCACTAATTCAGAAAAATACAAAAAAATAGTCTAAACGATCCTCGGAAGGAGCACAACGCAACTGTAGCGTCCTCGAGTCAATGAACTCAACAATAAAGTCTCCACTAGGTTCCGTAACTTGTACGAGAGAAAAAACCCCCGTGGATCGTAAAATACAGCTCAGGATCCACAAAAGTGATCCGAAAGCTCTCCGATAAAGATCCGAATGAATCCAGGGTATTACAGCAATATTATGAGTCATTGCAATAATTAAGCATGATGATCAAGTCAGCATAAATAATGAACAATGAATAATTCTGTTAGAGTGCATCAACAAACTGATAACCAACCAGTCAGTAGACAGAACAACCAACAGCCAACAACATTCTGATAACCAACAGTCAACAGAAAGAATGACCAATATAACCAACTAATGACTCACAAAAATTCTCCCCCTTTGACAACATCAAAAAGGAAGAAACATGTAGGATACCGATAAGATTTCCCCTGAACAGATGTTTTATCAACAGATGGAGTGGAATGATATAAACAATCAGTGAACCACAGGGACATTCAAATTGAAGTTAACCAATCACATTGGGCAGATAGGTCAGATTGGACATTCAGACATTCAAGAATAAGTCACATGTGCATTCAAGAATATGTTCAGGCCATAAGGAATATATGAAGAACAACGTGCACAATCTGAGTTTTGAATTTCAATCAGTAAATGCAAACTGAGCACAAGTTTAAGCAAATGAGCTTCAAGCACATGAGAAATTCAACAAGATTTTCAAAGGATATACCAATTTCATAAATCCAAACTTAGGAATTTTTCCAGAATCTACCATTATAAGAGTTTATGAATGAACTTTATTGAACTGCATGGTTTAAAGATGATGTATACATGGTTTGACAATAAAGTTCTGTACTCATATCTGAAATCAAGATTTAATAAAAATGAACCAAATTCTCATATTAACATCTTGATTAACCTTCCTTCATCTTACTCAATCAATTGCAATGACTTCTTTAGTAATTACAATCATAAGTATTGAGGTTAAACAACCATGAAACCAGTTGATTTTGTCCAGGATTAGTAATTTATCATTTGCATTCATTTTCAGATTTTTCATTTAATCAAGCAGATAATTTTTGCTATCAAATCTTACGAGCAATCTAGTTCAGTACACACCTTGTAACTAAAGGATATACGTTGTTTAGACGCCAATATCCCTAAGTACTTAGTTTGACTAACAGTCATGCTTTAAAATAAACAGAGTTAACTTTTCACCTCATGACATACCTCATCTCATTTCTTTGATAAGTGAGATATGTTTCTCAATGTGTTAGCCATTGCTCTGCCTATTTTTCAATCATTTTTTAAGCAGAGTTAACTAAGGTCCCTCATGACACAGCCATTTGGACATGTGTATCTCAGTGACCAAAGTCATTGCTCTTACAAGATTTGACCCTTAGACTTTTTTAGAACAGACAGATGTTTAAAAGTAATACAAATTTCATGTATTTCAACCAAATAAGGTCATGATTTCAATAGTTTTAGATTTTAGCAGATTTGTCAAGATTTAACATGAAACAGTTGGTTAAGGTTTATTAAAGTTGATTCAGATATTTTCAAGGTATTTATAACCAACCTTAATGAATACATTAAACTTAAACCAATCTGATCTTTCAGACATTCATAAATCTGTATAATAAAAGATTCCTCATTGAATTAGTTTTTTAGATTTATGAGCAAGGTACATAGATTGAAATCCCCCTAAAATTCAGAGATATGAAAGAATGTTTAAAGAAATAATCAATTTATCAATAGAGGCAGTAGCAGGAATATGCACCATGTACAAGAGACTTGAAGTTAAAACATAAGATGGGATCAGCAGTGTTTTCAGATAAGTTTCATAATATGACAAGAGTTCCAAGTAAATGACCATCATTGATTATAAACTTACAACCTCAGAGATATGACACTGATAGTCAAGAAAGCAAGAGCAGATAGTTCCAGAGAGACAGTCACAAAATTGAAGATATGAGATAGTAAAGACTTTAGTTCACCAATCAAGACAGAAACATGATCAGACATACATCAATGAAGGTGTCGACTCTTTGTGTCGACATCTACTCATAAACTCCATAAAATAGAACACTTTCAAAATAATGTCGACTCATGGTGTCGACATTTCTAATCAGGACTATTAAGAAGTGCAGCAACTTGGGTCAATGATTTAGAGGGTATGAGAATTATTTGAAATCAATGACCTGAGAGCATAATAAATGTTCAAAATTCAGCAACAAGAAGATTCAGACATACCAGCTTCAAACATAAGTGACAGAAAATGTCAGTCACAAACATGTGAATTGCAAGGTGAGCTGATAAACAAAATCACAACTAGAAACAGTACTTGGCGGAGGTTGGATCCAAGGCTCTACTCATGTAAGGGTTAACCTTCCAGATAGGCTTGACCTATCTTTCCAGCTAGACCTTTTTATATACTCTCTAGTTATTAAAAGAAAGCACAGGAATCTTTCAAGATAGCTCCCCCTCAGCAAATGCAGCTAAGTAGATTTATGAATGATGAGAAAGATTAGCTCAAGGGGATATAGAGCAGATAATCAATTTGATCAGACTTGCAGTGTTTGGAGAGAGTCATCATTCAGAGTTCAGCAATTGAGAATTAAACCAAGAAGTAAAACATCAGTTATTCAGATGAGAATTTTGAGCATTGGTTGACCAGAATGAGAAATGTTGGTCGACCGAACTGGACTGAAATGCAGCAATATGTTCTCTTGGAATCAATCTATCTTTTTGGTATTTTCTATGTGAATGATATGCAATGAACTAAATATATACATATGCATTGACTCCCCCTAACTTAATGCATTTAACCATCATATATGACATGAAGATCATGTAGGGGACTGATTGATACCAATGATCACATATGCATATGCATGAGACATAATCTAAACATATATGTATGTGACACAATAATTATCCTAATTAACTCCCCTTGACTATATGCAACATATGCAATGAAAGCTAAACATGGGGTTTTTTGATTCATGCTCATAATTATCTAGACAGCCCTATGTGCAAATTTACCCATGGTACTAGGCGGAGTACTTAGGTCCAAAAGACCACCTCACACATGGTCAGAGCTTCCAGGCAGACTTTATCTGCCCTTGGGCAATTTCCATTTGATATACCTCTGGGTCATTCAAAACAATGCAATGCAAAAGCAGTCCTATGTGTATCTTGCATTGATATTATGCTAAACATATGCAAATGTGAATATATGTGCATGTCACGTATGCAGATAAACATTTTATGCATGAGACAACATGCAGACATCAAATTCAGTCAATTCAGATTTTTTGAGAAGTGCAATTTATTTTCAGTCCAAAAAATTACACAGACAACTCAGCATATGCATTGATAGACATTAATATTCATAATAGATGCAAATGAAGACATGTATGCAGCAGATCAAATATGATATGCAGTTATCTAAATATAATTATGAAAAATTCAAATAGTCAAACCTATGAAGAGCAGAAATGGGGTTTATCATACTCATTGGTGCCTTGGCTTATTACCCCTTTTATTTCTTAGCCCCAAGGCACACTGCAGGAGAAGATAATCTCGCATATCTAGGAACCCAAGAACTCTTGGGTCCTGTTAGATGAGTAACACCTCTAGTAGGTGTACTCCAAATATTCAAGGCAGTAAATGGATCAAATTTCATCCAATAACATTCAAACCTAGTATGACCAGGTTTTTCACAATTATTACAAATTGGACGTCTATTCATGAAATTATTCCTGCCATGAGTGTTTCTAATTACAGAAGCTTGAGCATGTTTATCATGGAAATGTTTCTTTACTGACCAGCATTGTGATGCCATATGTCCAACCTCCCCATAATTAAAACACTCCAAATTCAGAACAGCATGTTTCTTAGCATGATAATTCTGTGTATGATTATTTTTAACATGAAGTTTGTGAACCAATTGATAATCATAACAATCATGCATGTGGTGACCATATTTACTACAATTGTAACATGAGGTTCCATTTTTGTTTCTGTTTGCAGGGAATTCAATAGATTTGGAATTGAATTTCTTTCCCTGA
This sequence comes from Amorphophallus konjac, assembly GCA_022559845.1. Taxonomy (NCBI): domain Eukaryota; kingdom Viridiplantae; phylum Streptophyta; class Magnoliopsida; order Alismatales; family Araceae; genus Amorphophallus; species Amorphophallus konjac. Next base: position 57,762 of record JAHNEJ010002343.1, on the reverse strand, counting down.
GCATACCAACAGTCCTTGACTATATGGCCATGCTTTCCACAGTGGAAGCATGCAATGTGCTTGCCTCTAGAACTAGAATTATATCTTTCAAAAGCATTTTTCTTGGCAGAGATGTTAACAAATTTGGAATAGAGTTTTCCTCTCTGAACATGCCAACATTGAGCAACAGTGTGGCCAATCTTGCCACAATGAAAACAGTGAATTTTCTTATTCTGACTAGAAATAACACTCCTAGTATGCTTTCTATCATCTTGCTTCAAAACGAATCATTCATTCATGAAATGTCCATGCCTACCACAGTAATGACAAGAACCGTTAGATATCTTTGAAGCATGATTTTTCTCATTGTTGACCTTTTATTCTTGCATTTTTTGATTTTTAGACTGTTTCACTTGTGATGTGGTGGCTACATTAGAGACATTGACAAAAGATGTTGTCAGTTTATTTTCAAAAGATTTCTTCTTAATCGTCTTGTAGCCCAGCCCTTCCTTTTGAACATTTACCTTGACTCCTAGCAGCCTATTCAAATTTTCTTGGCCATTAATAAATTTTGACAGAGAATTCTTCAAATACTGAATTTCATTTTCTAAAGAGACAATGTGTATTTCATAACTGACAATCTCTTGTTCACTACAATTAACGCATTCATTTAACACTTTGTTTGCAGTTCTATAATTTTCAATTTCTTGTTCCAGATTGCGTAATTTTTCATACTCATCTAAGCAAACAAGTTTTCCCTTTTCTAGGACAAGGAGCCTCTCTGACATAGCAGTGTTCAACTGTTTCAGTTCTTCATTTTATTTTATTAATTTTTTAATTTCCTCATCATGTTTTTCATTACTGGGCATTGAGTCCAGTCTTTCAATTTGTTTCTTCTCTCTTTGTTCAGATTCAAGTTTCTCATCCAACAGATTTTTGTTTTCTTCCCTTAAGGAAGCGATTAAGTCTTTATGCCATTGGACATCAAAATGTAGAGATTCATTTATTTCTTTTAGAAACAAACACTTATTACAAGCAGTCATATTAGAGCATGCATTTTCAGGTTTGATTTTTTCAATTTGTTTCTGAAGAGAATCATTCTCAGATCGCAAATTATCCACTTCTGCTTTGACATAGTCCAGATCTTTTACACATTTTTTCAGTCTGCCATTTTCAGATTTTAGTTGTTCTAATTCTGAATCAATTGAATCAAGATTGTTCACTTGTTTTCTGAAAATTTCATTCTCAATTTTCAGCGTCTCAATATCAATATCTTCAAAGTTGGGGTTAACAGCTCACGTAGTTTCTTTTTCAAGGATTTAATTTTTCTACTTAATCTTTCATACCTTTTTAACAACTCACAATATGCATTCTCCCAATCATCTAAAGTGAAGTTGTCGAAGAGGTTTACCTGAGTATCATTGTCATCCTGATCACTGTTGTGATCACTGCCGTTTGCCATCAGACACTTGTAATCGCCTTTCCCATGAATAGCAATCACCTCATCAGGATTTTCTTTCCTGATGTGCACGTGAAAGCAAATGGAAATAAGTCAATATTAACTGCAGCTTTCAGAATATTAAGAACTGTGAGATTTTCACGGTTCTTTAGTCTATCCTCATTAGACCACTTGGTATGATCATGAGACAGTTTATGTGGGCCTTTTGAAACTAAATTCTATAGATGAGAGTCGATGGAATTCATGTAAACGCATAAGCCACCTAGCCAACTGCTAAAATTAGAACCATCAAAAACAAGAAGAGAATCCATTGAAAAACAGTTAAACCGATTCAAAGTACTTAGCTAAAAAGCAATGGATGAGCAATGCACCAAATGAAAGGTAGCAGGATCCTCTGCAGATCATTGGATCTGATCAATTAGAGACCTACTCTGATACCAATTGTTGAGTCTATTAGATGGTGCAAACCGGATTCAGAGGGGGGGTGAATGAATCCCCTTTAAAAATTTGCCCAAATAAAACTGTACTTATAAAATCTTACGGAATTAAACTCTATGATTCAGTAAAATGATGGTTCTAATAAGATTTTGAATCTCACTCGAATACTTAACATGTACAGCCATCCAGCTTACTTAGACACTCATCAGGGATCAAACTGTAGTAAATTGAAACACATAGTGAAATCAGCTTAATCTAAACTAATCAGAAGTGACATTCCTAAGCATACATCTATGGTGAATTTAAGAAACAAGTAAGCAATCAAACCACTGCACAGATGATTTTTAGGTGGTTCAATTTTCACCTACATCCACCCCACACTCAGACCTGAGTGTGGCTTACTGCTGCCTAACAGCTTGAACCGCTGCACCCTACAGCTTGCGTCCGCTGAGCATTATAGTTTGACCACATCCGCTGAGCATTACAGCTTGGCTTCCGCTGAGCATTACAGCTTGGCTACCCGCTGCCAAACAGGTTGCTGTCCAGAGGAACAAATCCTCTGCAAACGCTGACACACAGCTTGAAGTTTAGTTGAGAAAATAAAATCAAGACACAACAACAGAAAGCTAGAAATAAAACATAGATAGAATGTAGCTCTCGAAGGAGCAGACTGGCTTGGATCAGATCCAAAGGCCAGTAGAGACAAATCTTCAAGAACTGCTTCAATTGCTTCATAATCTCTTCTCTCAAGATCCCTCTTCTTCACTATCTCATGATCACTTTTCACTCTCGGACTCACACCCTTCTTTGTCTCAGATTTCTGCTGAATTACGGCACTCTGTTTTCTTCTCAGATTTCTTCTTCTCTTCTGCTCTCTCAGACTGCTTCTAATATCTCTCTCTTCAAGCTTCCTTGCTCTTATCTCTGATCATCCTGAATCCCTTCTTCTATCTCTCGAGCTCTCTTTTCTTTTCTGCTACTCTCTCAGACTGCTTCTAATCTCTCTCTCTCTTCGAGCTTCCTTGCTCTTCTCTCTGATCATCCTGAATCCCTTCTTCTATCTCTCGAGCTCTCTTTTCCTTTCTGCTACTCTATCAATTCTCCTCTCTTCTATCTAATTCTTCTCATACATTTTGCTTCGATCGCAGAAGGGCTTTTTATATGGCTTCAGACCTGGGGACCCACAAGCTCACGCATTGGGCGTGTGGAGGGCTCGTTCCTGCCTAATTGGAGATGACATACGTCAGGTGCAGATAAGTGAGCTGATCCACGTGGCAGAATCCTATGGACGCATCTGCCTTAGATCACGTGCCAATAATCTAGTGTTCTAGAGACATGTGCCCATCATTGGGTGACTTGGGATCACGTGCCTCAACTTTAGTTCAAGCTCACGTGCTCGCATGAGACTTAATGAGTTCTGCCCTTCATATATTTGATGAAGTTCCTGCGAATAGGAAACGAAGCATTTCATCAAACACTTTCTAGTCAGATTAGTGTCAGAGAGAAACATGATTAACAAATAATCAAATATGCTTTGAATGAGATGCCATGATAAAGTCATTCATGCAATTAATCTGATTAAATTCTAAGTCTTGAACCACCACTAGTAGACCTTCAAGAATGTGCTTAGACCTATTTCAGTGGAGAATGCAAGATGTGCATCGACCTTGATCATGATGCACTAACATGCACAGACTTAGAGTATGCAATTAAAACAATGTGCACGGACCTTTGTTATGCATATGCTCAGACCAAAAATGTGCTCAGACTTAGACTATGCATATGCACAGACCTTGTCTTACACAAAGGACAATGTGCATCGACCTTGTTTTGCACAAGGCAAACGTGCACCGACCTTCAATGTGCGCAAGGCACAATGTGCACCGACTCTAATGATCAAATCATATGCATGTGCTTAGACCTAGGATGAAGGTGCTCCGACCTGCATAGCTTGGTTTTTATGCATATGCTCCGACTTGAAGAATGAACATGCTCAGACCTCATGCAAGCACATTGTTCATGTGCACTGACCCTAGTGTATACAAATGACAATGTGCACCGACTTGGATTGACATCATGTATAAATGTGCACGATGTAAAATGTGCATCGACCTTAGATGTTCATGGACCTATATGTGCGTAGACCCTAGCATGACTAAGGCACGATGTGCATCGACCTTAGTAGGACAAAGGGAGAACATGCATCGACCCTCATATGCAGCACAGTAATGTGCACCGACTTGATATGCATGAAGACTAATGAGCATTAACCTTGATATGCAAGGCAGAACATGTGCACCGACTTGAGAATGCAAGGTTGCAAATGTGCACGGACCTTGGTCTTACACAGATTGCATGTGCACCGACCTTGGTCTTGCACAAACAGGATGTGCACCGACCATGGAACACCCATGTGCACATATGCATCGACCTTAGTTAACACAAGTTCCAAACATGCATCGACCTTAGTTACTATCTAGCATGAAGTGCACCGACCTTATATGCAATGCTCTAAACATGCATGGACCTTGATATGCACAATAGAAATGTGCATCGACCTGAGAGACTTATATGCAAACTTTAATGATAAAAAGTGTATGCACTGACCTGTATACTCCAGAATAAAATGTCCATTGACCTTACCTATCTTGACAGATGAATTATGCACTGACTACCTGGCGTTGACCTTCTTGTCACCAACGTTGACAATCTATCACCTTTTTGAACAGTCATTGCTTTGAGTCATTTTAAAAACCTGTCTTGACAGATTTTCATACTGATATATGAAGATGATGAGATTAGTAATAAATCTATCAAAGTTATATAATGAGTCATAATATTTGTCATCATCAAAATTTCAGAACCACAGGGACACAACAAGCATGTCCTAGTCTATGATGCCATAACCACGCAAGTTTAGATTTTGATGCAACAAGACATATATTCAAATGTACAGGATCATCCAGGTCAATCATGTATATGTTATTGACTCTCTTACCAGAAAATTTTACTATTTCAGATTTTGGTTCCAAAATTTTGCATTCGAGAGAGTCAAAGATCACTCTATGGCCTTTATCACATAATTGACTTATGCTCAGTAAGTTGTATTCCAAACTTTCAACTAACAAAACATTTTCAATGGAGTTGGAGAGACTCTTACCTACATTACCTGTACCGATTATTTTTCCCTTGTTGTTCCCTCCAAATGTGACGTGTCCACCTCCTTTTTCCATCAGAAGATAGAATTTGGTTCTATCCCCAATCATGTGTCTTGAGCAGCCACTATCCAAGTACCATCGATTATGTACGGCTGCAAGACACTCCTCAGATTCTTCGTCTCTTTTGGCCATTAGGCAGAAGTCTTCCTTTTCCTTCTCCGTTGAGCTTGTTTCATCGTCATCTTCCTCCTCATCACTCCACGTGCATACCATGACTTTGTTCTTCTTTTTCCCTTTACATTGGCCAGCCTTCTTTACCCTTTCAGGACACTCAGTCTTGATATGTCCTGGTTTGTTGCAAGAGTAACAAATAATCTTGTCAACTTTCTTAAAATTTTTAGAACTCGATCTATAACCTTTCTTTACCTGTGGCTTCCTTTTCATGAATCCCTTACCTTCTTTTCTCAAAAAGCTCTTGAACTTACGTGTGAGCATGGCCACTTGATCCTTATCTTGCTCTCTGGTAGAAGTCTCACATTCCTCGGAGGTAGTTTGGCGGCTAGGTCCGGCCTTTAGAGCCAAAGGCTTCTTCTTGGTCACTTATATCTCCTTGTTCTTCAAGTTAATCTCATAGGTCATGAGTGACCCTATGAGCTGTTCTACCTTGGTGGTTGATAGATCTCTGGACTCTTGAACCACAGTGGCCTTGGTATGCCATGCCGGGGTTAATGATCGGAGAATTTTTCTCACTATGTCCTGCTCTGTATATTTCTTTCTCAGATCAGTTAGACTATTTGTGAGCGTAGTTAAATGAGCATACATATCTTGAATGGACTCATCAGGCTTCATTCTGAACATTTCATACTCATAAATCAAGATGTTGGCTTTGGCTTCACGCACCTGAGATGTGCTTTCATATATTACCTCTAAGCGATTCCACATCTCCTTGGCTGTCGCATAGGTTGATACTCTTGAAAACTCTACTGGATGAAGAGATCACTGCATGATGTGCTTGGCAGTCTAGTTGACTGTTGATCTTCTTATCTGCTCCTTAGTCCAGACGTCTTCATCTTCTGGAAGCTCGTAGAGGCCCTTGCTAATAACTCGCCAGAGCTCATAGTCTTGGGCGCGGATGAACACTTGCATACGATTTTTCTAATAAGGGTAGTTAGATCCAGTGAAGTAGGGTGATCTGTTAACTGAATGTCCTTCAGGCATAAGACCCTTGGACGCCATTCCACCATTTCTCTCAAGGTCATTGGACCCCATCATGAGAGTTTGGCTCGGATACCACGTGTTGTGTGGGAATGGCTGATCTAGAAGAGAGGGGTGAATAGATCTGCCCTTCTTTTTCTAGATATAAAAAGATTGCAGTGGAATAAAATTACTATCACATGAAACAAGAACCTATATGCAAGATGATGAAGTGTAAATAGACAACGAGGCTAAGCAAGAATCTAGTGTAGGACAATCAAGCACATGCAAACCACAAGAACATGGATTTTTAGGTGGTTCGAACTCAAACTCGAGTTCTACGTCCACCCCTCACTTAAACCAAGTGAGGCTTCACTAGTGCCACCGCACTAAGCCGTTGTAACCCTATCAAATGGCACAACCGGCAAACCACAGACACGAGAAGCCCTCTGTCTATCTTCCTACATAACCAGGTAGGGACTGAAACACCACACACTGGAGAACACCTCCGTCTTTCTTCCTACAACACCGGTAGGGACGGTTCACAGTTTATGATAAGAACAAACGAAAAAGAACAATGGAAAACTCAAGACAGAGTTAGTGAAACTCAGGCCATGAGAAAGGTTTCTGTCTAAAAGATGGAGAGCTTGGACGGCTACTTGCAGAACCCTTGCTTCCTTCACGATGGCTTTTCCTTGCAGAATGAGAAGCAGGTGGAAGAGGAGCTTGTGATCAGCTTCAGATCTTCAGGCAATGGCCTTGGGCTGTTCTCCTTCTTTTTCTTCTTCTCTTCTTGTTCTGGACGCAGCTGGCTTAGATTTCTTCCTCTTCTCTAAGGTGCGCCAGCGGCGATAGTAGCAACTTCTTCTTGCTCTTTGTGTCTGTCTACACCACCCCTGAACAGCAGCAGCACCCTAGCTTTTAGCACCTGCACATCTCCCTATGTGCATGGAATTGCGTCACTTAGGTCGCCCATCATAGGGAGCTTTCCCTCCAAAAATCCTGTCCATTTCATTGGCCCAGCAGGGACATCAAAGACATATTCACGCAAGGTCTTCTTTTGATAGCTTCAAGGAGTTATTTGAAAGGGACATTTGTGCAGCTCCAAATCTGAGCATTTAATGAACCTCATGGAAGAGATCTTGGCTGTCTGCATTCTCGTTGGTTCATGTGAATTCACTACTCAGTGTACTTTCCTAGGAGCATATCCCATTGGCTAACAGCACAAAGGTAGCAGACCTATTAGTAGACTTTTCCCAGATGTGAACCCTGTCACAGTAGCCTCAAAAGGTGTGTCAGATGTGATAATGATGGCTGGGACATGTGACAGACTTGGAACCTTCCTTCAGACCTCGAAATCCATGTTTTTGGGGATTTTTGGTATGTATTTTTAATCCCTGGAAGGCCTGGCGAATCTGACAGAAGGACTTAAAAAGCTTCTGGAAGAACAGAGGTGCCGACCTGCTGAGATGGAGGTGTCAACACGTCTGATGAAAACTTCTTATATAACGGTCTTTAGGAGCCCATAGTGTCAACCTCATGTAAACGACGTGTCGACACTCCTTAAGAAAACTACCAATATAACGCTGTCTGGAAGACCATAGTGTCGACCTGTTGAAGCAAGGTGTCGACATGTCTTAGGAAAACTTGCCACTATAACGCTCCCTAGAAGAGCTGTGGTGTCGACACTCTGTAACAAGGTGTCGACACTTCCCTTGTGACAATTGCTTTTCATGTTGTCTTTAGCCTTGCTTGATTGCTGCTGGATATGTCTTTGCTTGAGGTTGTTTCCTAATCCTCCTTGGTTTACTTTCTGTGCAACCAATTTCCTCAATTTCTGTGCACTTGATTTCTTTCTATTCATTTGTGCTTTTTGCTTGAACTAACTTGAGAATATCAAAGTGTCATTAGAAAGTTAATGATTCATGGTGTTAGACAACATCAAAACCTCAGAATGCCAGTGACTCAAGATGTTAGAATAGCATCAAACTTTAGGGACACAACAGAGTATTGAAGCCAAACAATCTGGAATTGTGAGAACTTTTCTGAACATGCACCCTTTTCGAACTGACAGTCAAGTTCAACTAACACCTTTTTACGTGAAGAATCATATTTGTTAGATGCAAATGCCCCAGTTACTCAGTGCAGTTAGCTGACATGCCTCATTTTGATCAGAGATAGCTTGTCACTTCATGCATGTCCCTCTATCACTTCATTGGTGAAGGATGGCAGTTTCTCAGTGGGCAAGAGCCATTGCTCTGTTAAGCCTTTCTTGCTTATCACACAATTTTTTATTTTTTTATTTAAATAAACTCTACCAGATCAGAGTTAGTCAAGACATTACCTTTTGACATGAATCACCTCACGTCTCAGGTGAAGTGCATTCGGTTACTCAGTAAGCCCTAACCATTGCTCTGCGATGAGTGCTTTGGATAAATCTCACTTGATATGGTTGTTTGATCATAATACTCAATAGAAGTACATCAACCAAAATTGTCAATGAAAATGCATAAGCAGACCATGGAGCATTAGAACTTATAACATGAAAAGCATCAACAAAAGTAAGCCTATGGAGTCCCTCCTCCAAGTTGCTAGTTTCCAGACTTTAGAAAGTTATTGACCTTAAGCCTCAATTCAATTAAGCAGCCATGATAAAAGGAGATGCAGGAGATTACTTTCAGAGAAATCAGTCAATAAAAATAGTCTTAGAAGAGAATATCCCCTTGAAACATTCCAAAAGGAAGTGAAGAGTTGACAAGTGAATAGGACACACTCCCCCTCAGCAATTTCTAGGAATGGAATGACTGAGTGTATGCACAAACAATGTGTGATAATGAGGAAAGAACTCAGAGTTAAAGTATGAAGATGAGATTGCAGTGCACAAGAAAAGAAAAAGCAGTCTGTCGACCTGTCCTTGATAGTGCGTCGACGCAAACCTGTCTCACAGAACACAATATTTGGGTGATTTGAACTGTGGCGTCGACGCAGACTTATCAATGCATCGATGCACTAATGCCTGATAGATGAAAAACTTCTAATGCATTTAAATGAACTACAGACCTGTTTCAAGAAAATTTTATCAACTCCCCCTCAAACCATGGACACTAAGATGCAATATGTGAAGACCCTTGGTACTTGGCGGAGTATCTTCTCACGCATAATGGGTGCTTTCAGACAGGGTTTGCATGTCCTTTCACACACCACCATTTCATATACCATTGAGTCAAGCAGTGGAATGAAGCAACCTACAACTTATGAACAATGCAGCCAATTAGTCATGCATGATGGACTCCTCCTCACTATAGTAATCAATGACCCCTTGGACTTATATGAGCAAAAAAAAACATGCAAGTGTAATCAAGTAGGAGGTCTACACAGACCCAATTCTCTTCTTAAAGTTGAAAATATGTCATTGCTCAGAGGTTTAGTAAAAATATCTACAATTTGCTTCTCAGTTTCAATGAATTGGAATTCAAAATTCTTTTTGCTTACCTCATCTCGAAGGAAATGATGCCTTATTTCAATGTGTTTCGTGCGGGAATGCTGGATGGGGTTTTTAGCTAAATTGATGGCACTTGTGTTATCACACAATATGGGTGTGCATCCAAGATCTACTTCGTAGTCCTAGAGATTGTGCTTTATCCACAGCACTTGGGTCCCACAACTACCTACTGCTACATATTCTGCTTCAGCAGTAGATAGGGCCACCGAGTGCTGCTTCTTGGAAGCCCAAGAGACTAGGCACCCACCCAAATATTGGCAATACCCACTAGTGCTTTTTCTATCAAGTTTACACCCCGCATAATCAGCATAAGTATATGAAATTAAATCAAAACAGCATGATGCAGGATACCACAACCTTAAGTCATGTATGCTAGCAATGTATCTTAAGATCCTTTTCACAACAAGGAAATGAGATTCTTTAAGATTAGCTTGAAATCGAGCACACATACACACACTGAACTGAATATCAGGCCTAGAAGCAGCTAGATATAAAAGAGACCCGATCAAACCTTGATATGTTTTGGAATATACAGATTTACCGTTCTCATCCGCATCTAGAGATGCATTTGTTCCCATGGGCGTGGATATGTGTTTGGCATCCTTCATTCCAAATCTTTTCAGAACCTCCAATGTGTATTTGGACTGATTTATGAATAATCCTTCCTTCGTCTGTGTGATCTGCAGTCCAAGAAAAAATTGGAGTTCTCTTATGAGACTCATTTCAAATTCCTTTGTCATAAGTTCAGCAAATTGCTTGCACATGTTAGAATCAGTTGAACCGAACACTATATTATCCACATATACTTGTACAATAAGAATGCGGCCATTTATTACCTTTGTAAAGAGTGTTTGGTCAATTTTACCTCTGATGTAGCCTTTCCCAGTCAAGTGTGCACTGAGTCTGTCATACCAGGCCCGTGGAGCCTGCTTTAGCCCATACAGTGCCTTGTTCAATTTGTAAACATGGTTAGGCAATTCACTTTGTTCAAAATCAGGGGGTTGTTCTACAAATACCTCCTCTTTTATCAAGCCATTCAGAAAAGCACTCTTAACATCCATTTGTTGAAGTTTTATACTTAGGGAGCACGCAAATGCCAATAGAATTCTGATGGCTTCTAGTTTTTCAACGGGGGCATAAGATTCTTCAAAGTCAATTCTAATTTCTTGATTATACCCTTTGGCTTCCAACCTAGCCTTGTTTCTAGTGATTGCCCCATCTTCATTTAGCTTGATCTTAAACACCCATCTAGTCCCAATAACATGCTTGTCGGTGGGTCTGGGAACCAGATTCCAAACGTGGTTTCTCTCAAATTGACTAAGTTCTTCATGCATGGCATTAACCCAATTTTTATCTAGTAAGGCATCTTCAATGCTTTTGGGTTCAAATTGAGAAACTAATGCAATGAGGTCTTCATTATGAACATCTTTATGAAATGACCTGGTCCTAGGGGGATCATGAATGTTTCCAATGATGTTTTGGACATGATGATCTTTTAAGGTTTGAATATTTGTAGAAGACTCACCGGGCAGAACTGAGTGTGCAGGGATTGCAGTCGACCGATCGGTTACCTGTTCTACAGATGGAGGTTGGGCTCCTTCTTCTTGTTCTTCCTTGGATTCCAGGAATGTACCTTCATCCTCCTTATCCATGTTAACAGTACATTTGTCTAAATCATTAGACAGTTCAACAAATACTACATGTGGAGTTTCTTCTATAGTTTGATTCTTCACATTAAAAACCCTGTATGCCCTTGATGTTTTAGCATATCCCAAGAAAACTCCAATATCACTCTTGGCCTCAAATTTGTCTAAATCTGATTTTTCATTGTTATGCACATAGCATTTTGATCTGAATGCTCTAAAGTATGCCAAATTGAGAATCTTACCTTTCAACAACTCATAAGGAGTTTTCTTACACTTTGGCCTCACCATGGCCCTATTAATTATGTAGCATGCCGTGTTTGCTGCTTCAGCCCAGAACTTCCTTGGGAGCTTGCTCTCAATCAACATGGTCCGGCCGATCTCCACAATTGTCCGGTTCCTTCTCTCCACAATGTCGTTTTGTTCTGGGGTCTTGGGAGAAGAAAACCTGTCTTAGGCCTTCTTGATTACATAGTTCAGAGAAGGGTGAATTTTTGAATTCTCCTCCATTGTCAGACAAGATGGTGGAAATCCTAAATTTACCTTCTTGCTTTATTTTTCTGAAGAATCTCTGAAATTCATTGAAGGCATCATTCTTATTAGCAAGAAAGAAAATCCATGTGAAACGGGAGAAATCATCAACTATCACATATCCAAATCTTTTTTCCATTAATGTTGGATGTTCTTGTTGGACCGAACAAGCCGATATGCAGAAATTCAAAAGGCATGGACGACAAGGGCTCACTTCTAGATTTGAAAGATTTTTGAGTTTGCTTACCTAAGGAGCAAGCTTCACAAACCTGGGTGTTCCTTTTATAGAACAGTTTGGGCAGACCTCTTACCATTCCATGCTTGAACAGCTTGTGCAGCATATCGTAGCTAACATGCTCGAGTCTTCTCTGCCATAGCCATGCATCACCGGGATGGCTGGCAGACAAGCACATATTTTCTGAAGGTGAGGTGTCAAGGTCTACCATGTATACATTGTTTACTCTATGACCTACAAACATCACATAGGTAGAGTTCTTCTCAAAAAATTTACATTCATTAGCATTATAAAGAACCTAGTGCCCTTTGTCGCACAATTGGCTTATGTTGAGCAAATTATGCTCAAGGCCTTCAACAAGCATGACGTTTTCAATGGAGTTGGAAGAATTTTCACCTATTGTACCTGTGCCAATGACTCTTCCTTTGTCTTTACCTCCAAATCTCACCTGACTACCTTCCTTCTTGATCAGATAGCTGAACTTCTTTCTATCTCTCGTCATGTGCCGTGAGCAGTAGCTGTCCAAGTACCGTCGGTTGTGATGGGTTGCTAGGCAATCCTACATAGAAGACATTAAGCAGAAGTTTTTGGAACCCAACCAAATTTGGGTCCACAATCATAATTCAAGGCATGCAATAAATTCTTTGGAATCCAGATTTGCTTAAAGGTCTTTAATTTTTGACGGGACCAGCACTGGTTGGTGTGTCCACGACGGTTGCAAGTATGACAGACAGATTTCATTAAGTTCATGAAATGAGAATCAAACTGAGGTCTTATTCTTGGGTTTTCAAAAGTGTTGAATCAGTTATGGAATGTACCCAAGCTTGGATGGTTGTTGGATCTTCTTTTATCATTGAGCCAATTTCTCTTCTTGGTGTAGAAGAATGGGCTGTGTTGACGCGTACCTCTGGTGCGTCGACCTTTCTGATTCTGATCACCACTGACGCATTGACCTGATTGGTCACTGTGTCGACCTTGCTGCTTGGTCGTGGCAAGAATAGCTCCATTGCGTTGACCCTATGAACTAGTGCGTTGACCTTGCAGTTTTGTTGGATTCTTATGCTCAGCCTGATTCTTAGTGGTTTTGGGCTTTGGGGTTGTTGTACCCTGACTATTTCCTAGCTAAAATAGCAAGGAGTAAGGGCTCGGGCATTTCCCCCAACACCTTCAAGGCACGGGCTATCTAGCCCTTTCTACAACCCTGCGGGTCCCCACAAGGGTCCCGACCAACTTTCCGTGACATGCGGCGACACAAGCAATTGTCCGGGGTCAACCCCGGCCACTCTTATACGGGCTTTGTCCGTACCCTACAGGGCCGCCCGGGACCACCCCGAGGTGCCCCGACGCTAAGCCACACCACGTGGCATCCAGTGAAAGAGCCGCGAGCTCACTCTGAGGCACTTCATTCAACCCTCCAAGGTCAAAGGGAGACCCGAGCAAGTCAACCACAGGCTCTGGAGGCCCATAGCACGTGCATACGGCTCACACACGTGTGTTCGGTATTTTTCCGAACACCTAATGGGCGCGTATATTTCAACCCTTCTACACTAACTCACGGGCCACCTCGTGGTTCCAGTACACTAATTGGGCTCTACAACGCCCCCCAGCAAGTCGGGACTACCCCCGACACTCAGACACGTGGCAACATGCCACTCAACTTTAGCTCTCGGGTCAACCCGAGGCTACCCTGCCAACCCGTCGTACAACATGACACGTAACACGAGGTGAGGCCCATGGGCCCAAGGTGCCACCTCCCAGCCCCTATGGACTTCTACCCTTGACCCTAGGCCAAATCCAAGGCATGTCGGTCACCTACGCGGCTCGTTCGGCAACCCAGAGTGTGTCGGGTAATCGCCCGAACACCTTGCGAGCGGCCGCTACGACTCGAAGGACAACGGCCCTACGGGTCCATGCCAGCCTCCTGAAGTTCAAAGTCCGTCAAAGGACGTCACCAGACAACACAAGAAGACCCCCGGGGGCCACCCCCTGGGGTTACGGCCAGCCCGGGGCCTGTTCACCCCGGGGCAGGGCCGCGCGCCCCAGGGAGGGTGAACTCCCTGGGGGCCACGCCCTCCCTCTAGCCTGGTGGTCCTACAACCCCACTCAGCCCCGGTTCATCCGATTTACGGTCCTACGACGCAATTCATGTGCCATACTAGTTTGAGAAGGTGACACGTGGACGCGGGAGCGCAAAGCGACAGCACGCGGGGATCCCGCAAGTCGACGCGCACACAAGCCTTCGCAAGCTCCACGTATCCTTCCACACAATTGTCCTTTTCTTTCTTAGTCAATTTGGGAAGAAAAAGACCAAAAAAATCAATTTTATAGGGTGGGGACCGCCCCCCTCTCTCCTTGGAGCGAACTCGCCTAAACCCCCATGGGGGGGTTTAGGTGAACCAGCTCACCCCCCCTGGCTGGTCCGCGTAAACCCCCATTCAATTAAAAAAAATCAATTTTTTATCAAAAAAAAGAAAAGAACCAGCCCGCCTAAACCCCTTCGGGTGGGGTTTAGGCGGACCAGCCTGGGCCCCCAGGCTGGTCCGCCTAAACCCCCCATGGGGGGGGGGGGGGTTATGCGGACCAGCTCACCCCCCCTGGCTGGTCCGCGTAAACCCCCATTCAATTAAAAAAAATTAATTTTTTATCAAAAAAAAGAAGAACCAGCCCGCCTAAACCCCCCCGGGTGGGGTTTAGGCGGACCAGCCTGGGCCCCTGGGCTGGTCCGCCTAAACCCCCTGGGGAAGGGAGTTTAGGCGGACTAGCCCAAGCCCCCTGGCTGGTCCGCGTAAACCCCCATCAAGGGGGGTTTACGCGGACCAGCTCAGCCCCCTGAGTTGGTCCGCGTAAACCCCTTCCCCTCTCTCATCTCGTGTAACTCCAACTGACACTATTCACTTGGGTTTACGTGGACCAGCTCACCCCCCTTGGCTAGTCCGCGTAAACCCCTTGTGACCCTTCAACTTCTCCTATAAAAACCCCCTTAGGGGCTCAAGGGGCAAGGATATGCAAGATAGGGGATCATCCATCCAAGCTCCGGCATCCAGCAAGCACACGACTTCAAGCGCGGCTCCAAGCAACGAGCAAAGGAGAATTGTGCATGGGTGACTTGTCTGGCGGTCTAATACGCTAGGGGTATGTCGTTTGCACTATCCTCACGCCGTATATAGCCGTCATACACAAGTCAACACCCACCATATGTGAGGCATTACGACATGGGCGGACGTCTCCTCATGTCGGGATTTCCTCTCGCATGCCCGTCGGTTGCAACCACACGCGTGCCATGACACCATGCTCTGTCGCAGTTATGAGGCCTTGTTCAAGCGCTCAATTTGAGTCATGATCGACCCTCGCCCAGACATCTGATCGATGTATCCCTCCAGTCATCCAGTCACAGGCCCCCTGGCCCACGCCACGGGAGGAACCCTCTGTAAAACGCATATGTGTTCATTCATCACGCATCGACCCGGGGACTGACTAGCACGTCGGAGTTGTCCCGTGGCATGCGCCAGTTGTACCTTGGCCATTATGGCTGTCCTGTAAAGAAGTATACACCTCAATATAACACTGCCGATTGGACAAGTGCCCTCGCACCCACGTTCAGGCCCTCAGTTTTCTATCTACACCACTTGGCATCCGTGCCTAACACCCTAACCCCAACAAACACCCCTCAGTTTAATGCGCACCCATAGCTGCTGAATGCCCCCAGCCCTCTACCCACGGCTTCAGACATATATACAGACTTTTCTTCAGCTTGGAACGAAGGTATTTGGATTCAATCCGATGTAAATAAACATCGGTTGCTTGCGGCCGGTGGGGAAAGACGTCCCGTACACGATTCCCGCAATCACCTACGCACTCGCACCCATGGAACCCCTTCTCTCCACGTGTCGCCCGATTGCCCGAGCCCACGTGCCGCGCCCTTGTGGTGCTTCCCCGATCAACCCTAGGTTCCATGAGTGATTGTTGAGAAATTGGCTGGCATGCCCGCAACCTTTCCAATTAACCCTTATCCCGACATTTCCCTGTCATTCGACCTTTTTCGACTTTCCGTGAAAGGAGAGTGCCCGATACAGCCGTGAGAGGCATGCAACCGTAAGGAGGATACCCGAGATATATCAAACTTCCGTATTTTCCTTCCCCGCTGTATCTCTTCCTTCCCCCCAGTAATCGGCATAAAAACCCACGCAACAGAGAGGATGACACGCCCAGTGGGATGTCTCCCGCCTTCCTTTTTTTTGCTGAAGAAAAGCCTGTGCCAGCCCAGAAGCCATGGTGCCCTTTCCCTGTCCTTGTAGGAGAGGCAGAGGAGGACACTCGTGCGCCCATTCTCCAGCAGCTTCTGGTCCGCGTTCTGATAGCCAAACCGCTTTCGGCGACTATCAGAAATCGTCACCTCCATAGCACTTAGCACTCCAGCAACTATGGCGGCCGTCACCTACGGTCCCAACGTCATTGCCACCCACACCCGGGTGGGCTACTTGGCGACGCCGATCGCTTTCGGCAGCTTCGCCCCAGTTATCGGATCACCCTACTTCTTGGGTGTGATCCCCATGGTTGGGCTTTAGCCAATTCCAGTCTCTTCATTGGCTCCTGCGGCCAGTGTGACACATGCATCTCCAGTTCTAGTGTCCCGCCTGAGTGCCAGGCACCGAACCGTCACCACTGGCCCCTGCAGGGCCCCCAGATCAATGTCGGCCCGGGTAAGTGTTAGCTCCCAGGGCCAGCCTCGTCCAATCTCCAACACGGCCCCTGTGCCCCGGACTTCGGTCACCTTCTCAGCACTTTCCTCGGTGATGGGGTCATCACCATCCGTCCTGACACTCTCGACCATTCTCGTCACCCCGAAGGCGTACATCATGGTCTAGTCATTTATTTTGAGTCCTATGTATGTTTCTTTATTTTATTTGAGTCATATCATTGTAATTTCCCTTTTATTTGAGTCATGTCTCTAGGTCTTGTGCTTATTTCCCTAGGTTTGAGTGTCATTAGGTTTATTAGTTAGCTATTGGGCCCAATTCATTGGGCTTGGCCCATGGGCGCCCCTATCTTGTTGGTTATTAGTCAATGTGTCAAAAGTCAGGGTCTTATTGTAAATTGTGGGATCCCTATAAATAGGACCCCACTCTCTCCATTTTGAGGTAATGAATCAATGAATGAAAAACTTGCCATTTTGAGAGTTCAAACTTCTTATCTAGTGGAGAGATTCCATTATTTGGGTGAGAGACCCTAGGGGAGAGATTCCCCACCCATCCCTCTCTTAATCTCTCTCTTTCACTCCCCTTTCTCTCTCCTCCACACCCAATTTCAAAAATTTTCTCTCTCCTCCCTTCCCAACCACCACTCTCCCACCTACCCCCATTAAAGGCCACTCCCCTTCCCCACACATCCCATTACTCCACCCCCTAGTCCCAAGAGAGCTTCCACCAATCCTAGCTCCACCTCCCAACCCCCAACTACTCCACCCACTTCCCCAAGCACCCTTCCCACTACCCCAAGCACCCCTTCCCTTCCCCAACACAACCCCTCCCATCCCCAAGACCACCATTGAATACCCTCCATTAAGGAAAATTCAAACTCACCTTCCCTCCACCCACTTGTGCCCCCCTTACCTTCCCCTCTCCCTCCAAGCCCAAATTCGTAGCTCCTCTCCCACCCATAGCAAACACCCCCTTCCAGCCCCCATTCTCCCCTTCCCACACCTTGAAACCCCCCCTCCTAGACCCCCTCACAGCTAGGGGTTGCCCCTACACACAACCACCTCATTTCCCCTCCCATCTACCCCATTCCCCATTACCTATCTCCACCCTCTCAAGTTCTGGTTGCAGGCAGCAGATTGGCCTCAGGTTGCAGAGGCCACCTCGTCATCCCCTGAGAGCTTCCGTTGGCATACCATTTACCGAAGGAAGCGTCTGCCTGTCTTCTTCGCAACGGTGGTTGTCCCGTTGCATTCTGAGTTCGAGATCGACCAGGAGAGCCATTCTCCCACAACTGCGGAGATCCCCCCTGGCAGGAGACCAGAGCCGGATTGGAAGCTCGACTGTGACGATCGTGTTGGGAATCGGATCAAGAGTTATTCTGCAAACATCTTCTACTACGAGTCTTATAACATCTCCAAGAAGCAGAGCCCCATTTGGCGACCGGACTTGAAAGTTATTAATTTTCTCCCTCGGGTGCTCAGTTCTGCTTCCACTTAGTCTGCACCAACCCCTCCTCAGTGTTCAGAGCCTACCGGTCGACCCCGACATCATCTGGCATCCCCGTCAGTCTTTCTTCGAAGAGGACTCTTCAACGGTTCTAACGACTCTAGAAGCACCTGATTCTGAGCACGGGAGAGACCGTGGCAACCTCTGCTTCCTGCTATTAAGAACCTGAAGCTGCCAGATCCGAGGGTCTACCACCCTGTTCAAGCCCCTACCCCGACCAGCAGCGGTGCCCGAAGAAATTTACAAAATTCAAGCATCATCAAGATCCCACTACAAAGAATCTCCAAGTGGTTTTGTCTGCAAAAAAATTCGGGGCTGACCACAGCGTCCAAATACCTGACGGTCTATCCTGAGACACAGTCAACGGGCAGATTCGACTTTGACTTCCCTCTCTTCACTTCTAGCTCGAATTCCCCTCCCCGCTTGGCCGGCTGAAGGCCCCTCCCTGCGTGGAGGTCGTATTGAGTGTATTCATTGCCTTCCCTTCCCCGAGATCCCCCCCCCTTGCATGAGGGTAGTTCATGTATTATTTACACTCACAGGTTTGAAACTTCATCGACGCGGCGTGCGGGTGCTTCCCCTCGCCTCCCCGCTCGCCCCCGTCTCCGACCGGAGTCGGTTTCTTCAAACCGGCTAGGTGAGAACTCGTCCCTTGCTCTCAATTATTCTTGTTCATTTAATATTATCCAATTGCGCCGTCGGTAAGGAAGAGAGCGCCCGATCTTAAGGCTCCACCGCACTTGTGCTACCCCCGTGGGTGTGAGTGAGTGATCTGCGTCCCTCGGCCAAGGCCAACACATTGAGTTGAATATCCTCACCTCAAGGGGAAGTTTGACTTAGACTTTGCTGGCCCTCTACCAGCAAGGGGCTTGTCCCATTTCCTTAACTCGGCATCCCCGAGTTACCCCCGGGTTAAGTGTGTGCGCCATACGAAGGTCCGCTTGCGTAGGCTTCATAGCCTTGTGGTTGTGCTTGTTAAATTAGGTCCGAGGTTGTGTCACATCAAATTGGTATCAGAGCAAGTTTTAGACTTGTCTCTACTAAGTCTAGTCCTTGGGCACATTTGCATTCATCAACATGGCTACCTCTCTTTGGTCACATTCATCCCACTCGACCCCCCACAAGGGACCGATCAACCCTCCATTTGACATAATCTCTTTTGAGGATCTCCTCTTCGATGGATCATGCTATAGTGCCTACCTAAAGTGGGAGGTCACCATGGAAAAACACTTTGAGAGAACTATGGTTTATGGACCCGCAAGAGTCCGCGTTGCCATGGGGCAATTTCGGGGTCAAGCCAAGGAAAAATGGAGGAACATAGTGGGCTTAAGGGACGTTAGGAAACAAGAACCCATTTCCTCATGGGATGATATGAAGAAAGAACTTAAAAAAATCTACATCCCCAAATATTCCCACCCCTTCTACTCAAACACCCCTAGCCCAAGGTGCACTACCACTCCTCCATCCCCACCCGACCAACTTGATACCACCTTTAGGCCTCCTCCCCCACCACTCCCAACAAATCACTTCTCAACCATCATAACTACACTTCGCGACCAATTCCTCTCCCTTAAGGCCCAAATAAACCAAGCATCCACCTCTCCACCAAATCCCCTAAGGGTCCCCACACTCCAACCAAAACCCCCTTCCGCAAACCTCACTATCCAAACTCAATTGTCCCCCACTTCCCCCCCTCTACAACCGGTCGATCCCAAGGGGAAGAGACCCCTAACTGACCATGTTTCCCCAATAAGGACCACCATTCAAACCCAAGTGGACCCCGTGTCCATCCCTCTACCTAGACCCATGACGGCTACCACCACCCAACCCACAATCCCTCACCAAACCCATACCCCACAGCTTCCATTGGTCCCCACCACTACCCCTCCATTGTCCCCTAAAAAGGGTACACCCCCAAAACCCATCAACCCAAATCTTGTCACCCAACCCACCTTCCACTTCCAACCCCAATCCTACCCCAACCTAGGCCTCCACTACTTCCACTCCCAAACCACACTCTACCAATCCCAATCCAAGTTTCCCTTTACCCTCCACCCCGGGAGCACCACACACCAACCCTCATCACCCCAAAAGACCCCCTCACCTCCTTGGTAGAAGAACTCATACCCGATCCAATAGTTGTGAGCACTCCAAACCCACCCCCCACCTTGGAGGAAACCCAAGTCCAAGTTGAAGAAGAAACCTCACACGATGGTCTTTACCTTACACCACCCTCTCTAGTTGGGGCGGAGCTCATCTTAGGAGAACCCATTGTTAGTTGGCTAAAGGAGAGCCCAATTAGAGAGATCCCGGCCCGTGTTTTCCCTCCCATAGAACAAGACCTTCCCATAGTGCCCTTCTTCTCCTATCACACCACAATCCAAGCATCCTATCAAGTGGAGACCTTAGAGGACCTTCTCAATGGCATAGCATGGTAATTAGAGATGACTACCATGTTGACCCCTATGGTCGAACAACCTGGGAGCCTTAGCCTCCTACACCTATGCATAGGGTCTATCACCTCGGTTTGCACCATTGGTTGCTACACTAGCGACCTCTTTCTATTCCTCCCTACACCCGATGAGCCCAACCTTCTCCTCGATTTAGAGCTTCTTATCTCGGGTAGAAAGCCAAGCCCTCCACTCATGGCCGACCCACTTGCCAAGAACATTGGCCCAAGTATCATGGAGAAGGATGTGTTGTGTAGTGGACAGCGGATCTAGAGGGGAGGGGTGAATAGATCTGCCCCGCTTTTCGCAATGTAACCCTCTATATAGCTAGATAAGATAAATTGCAACGGAATATAACTAGCTAAACGAAGGACACAACAATTTGCTTAGCAAGATGATTACTAATATATCGATTCGAACCTAAGCATGCATTTAGAACGAAACAATCACACAAACAAACCACAACACACGAGATTTTAAGGTGGTTCGGACTGAATCCCCAGTCCTACGTCCACCCCTCACCAAATCCGGTGAGGCTCCACTAGTGCCACGCACTGAACCGCA
Organism: Amorphophallus konjac; assembly: GCA_022559845.1. Classification (NCBI taxonomy): domain Eukaryota; kingdom Viridiplantae; phylum Streptophyta; class Magnoliopsida; order Alismatales; family Araceae; genus Amorphophallus; species Amorphophallus konjac. The sequence continues at coordinate 36,406 of JAHNEJ010002343.1, read as the reverse complement.
AATCGGAATGACCACCGATTGCCTTCCTACTAACCACCTGGTAGGGACATCAACAACGCAGATCGGACAACCTCCGATTGCCTTCCTACTAACCACCGGTAGGGACGATTCTCAATTTTGATTGTTCGAATGAAATGAAGAAGAAAGAACAAATATCAAGCTATTCAAACATGATATGAAATGAGCTCAAGAAGAAAGATCTTGTCTGAAATTGCTGGAGCTTGAATCGGATTCTTCGATGGATGTAGATCACCAATAGAGGCTTCTATCTTCTTCACAAAACACTCTTCTTGATTCAACAGCAATGGCTTCTTCTTCCTTGTGAGTTGTGCTTCCTTGAATCTGCTTGAGTTGATGAAGAGATGTATGGATGTAGCTTTGATCACCTTTGAGAACCTTGAGTGCTTCTAGCTTTGTTGGAGGTTGCTTGCTTCAGATCTCACCTTGAAACACCTTGGAATGGATGAAGAACTTCCTCCCGAAACACTGTTCACGGAGGTGCTACAGTACCTCGAAAATGAGCTCCCTTGATCTCCCTTGAAGCCTTGAAGCCCTTGTGTTTCTAATCCCTCAAGTGAGAGTTTTATAGACCTTGAATGGTCTATAGACAAGCCTCAGACCAGATCCACAAATCATAGGTGTTTAGGTGACTTTTGGATTAAACAAATCCATGTTGAATGGCCCTTTTCGAAGTTGAAAACAAAGTCAACATTGAAGGCTCGGGGCTGGCGGTCGACCTACAGCTCCTGGCGGTCGACCGCTACTGTGAAACCTTCAAACGGGCGGTCCCTAGGATTTCGGTCGACCGCCACTGGCTGGCGGTCGACCTGCAGCTGAAGGAACTGCAGACTGGGAGCCTCTGGCTGGGGCGGTCGACCGCCCCTGTGCTGGCGGTCGACCGCCAGCTGGGCAGACTCCGGCTCATCCCGGGTCGGTTCGTTATCTGTTCTAGCTCCGTCGCTTGACTTCTTTAGCAGCCCGTTCATGTCTGTGGCATCTCCCTTGATAGTCTAAAATGTACCAACTGAGTTTCTGGCCTTGGATTCTCTTGGCTGTACTTCTTTGTGCATTGACCTTGTATGTGTGACGAGCCGAATATCACGTGTCGACTTTTGCATGTTTTCGCATCCTTGCTTGGGCGCGATCAATGAGCTTTCACTTTTGTCGACTTCACTAAATTATTTATCTATGTAATGGCGTACCTGTCATGAACAAACCATCACGTATGTCAGTCACATGAGAGTGGGAAATATCAATGACTAATAGTGTTTAGCCATTATCAAAACCAAGAATACGACAGAACTCAAATGACCGTAGGATGATGTCGAATTACCCAAGTGAACTCAAATGACCATAGGGGCACAACATTCTCCCCCTTTTTGATGATGGCAACACTGTGAGTCATTATATGGCAGAAATATCCAATATGGCAAATATGGCAAAGTTTATGACATATGCAACCTGTGTGCAGCTCAAGATCCATGATAGTGAAACATGTAAATGCGGATATGTATGCATGGATGATCAAAGCATGTGAATGCTACATGTAAATGCTATGCACAAACCCTTATCACAGATGAAGACTCTCCCCCTTTGATACTCCCATGACTCTCCCATGTCGACAAGGCACTCTCTCTTTTGACAACACACAAAGGCAGCATCTCCCCTTTTTGACTCTCCCAAGACCATTACCATGACCACAACAAAGACTCACAAAGACGTTCTCCCCCTTTGCCAACAGCAAAAAGGAGGGATACGAGATAGCAGGTGATAAATGGTCTAGAGATCAGAGTGGAATTATAGTGGAAGAGCAAGCCATTATATGGAAATTGAAATCATGCCGCGAACAATATATATATGTGTTTCAAAGCTAATGAAGTCCGAGTTCATCAAAAGAGTTCGAAAAGCAGCTACATCCAAGATTAAATAGAAATGAACCAAAGTCCATATCATGGCAGTGTTTAACCTTCCCTTGTCTTAGATATCCATATTCAATAACTGCATAGGAAATAACACAAAAACTAGTATTGAAGCTAAACAATCATGATTAGAGCATGGAAGTGTTATGAGTGCAATAACTTTGAATTTCAATCTCTTTTGAATTTGAAGGCATATTACTCATATTTTACGAGCAATCAAGTCTAGTACACGCCTCCTAGCCGTAAGAATACACGTTGTTTAGACGCCAGTATTCCTAGGTATTTGGCAAGACTAACGGTTATGCTTCGGAATGAACAGAGATAGCAAAGTCACGTCATGACATACCCAATCTCATTTCTTTGATGAGAGGATATATTTCTCAGCAATTATGCCATTGCTCTGCCTAGAGTCCAAATGAATTGAGACAGAGATAACAGAGGCACATCATGACATATCATTCGTCACTTGATTGGATGACGTGGCATATTTCTCCGTGCAACAGTATCATTGCTCTGTCAAATTGATTTTCAAGAGTTCCAGCTCATCAAGATGTTTAGAAACAATACTAAGCTCTAGAGTATCACTAAGAGTGTCATGACGTTTGGATTTTTCAGATCGCAGGAAAGTTATTCAAGGCACAACATGCAATCTCTAGTTAAGGTCTATTAAAACGAATGAATATAGATGATTTCAAGCAAAATATAGCAGAACTATAAGGAAAACATTAGATCTGAACCATTTTCATTGAATAGACAATCATCAGTGCATATAATAGAGAGCTCTCACACCATCTGTTTGTCAGTCTCATGATCTCATATATAGACTGTAAGCCATGGAAGCACAGATTGTAAGAGATTAAGAGACTCAACAAAACTCCCCCTAAGCATATGCAATGGATACGCGAAGGGGTTATGTTTGCAATCAAGTGGAATGGCAAAGGAGGTTGACCTAGTCACTCATGAAGGTAGCAGAAATGAAATGTATGACCCAACGCATGGTTGTACACTTATTAAATGCCACAGAATGAATATGCATGAATGTTGCACAAGGACAACTCCCCCCCCCCTTACTATATGGCCTATATGCGACATTGACACATGGTACTTGGCGGAGGTGAAACCTCACGCATATTGAGTGCTTCGAGACAAGCATAACCTGCCCTTCCATACATCAACATTTGATATACCATGGCCATGCAAGAATGATGCGACACAAACCATGCAATGCATTGGGAACATAGATTCAACTTGATTATGCAACTACATGCAATGCGACACCATATGCAAAAAGACATATTGACATATAAACAATGCATGAATACCAACGTGCAAAACACACAACTAATTGAACATGATCATCATTTCAAATTCTTATTGGCCTGAGGTCGGCAAAGACCAAGCTCCCTTCTGAGTGTTGAAAACCTGTCATTACACAAGGGCTTGGTGAAAATATCAGCAATTTGATTTAGAGTATCAACAAAATGCAGTTCAAAATTTTTCTTACTGACCTCGTCTCTAATGAAGTGATGCCTAATCTCAATATGCTTAGTCCTAGAGTGCTGGACTGGATTTTTTGCAAGGTTGATAGCACTAGTGTTATCACACAGAATCGGGACACAACCAAGATCCACCAAGTAGTCTTGGAGTTGGTGTTTAATCCACAACACTTGGGTGCCGCAGCTCCCCGCAGCAACATATTCTGCCTCCGCGGTTGAGAGGGCAACCGAGTGTTGTTTCTTGGAGGCCCAAGAAACTAAACACCCGCCTAGAAACTGGCAATAGCCACTAGTACTCTTACGATCCAGCTTGCATCCAGCGTAATCCGCATCAGAATAAGATATAAGAGATAAATCACATGATGACGGATACCACAATCCCAAATCTTGAGTGCCGGCAAGATATCGAAGGATACGTTTGACGGCAGTCAAATGAGATTCTCTAGGACTGGCTTGAAATCTAGCACAAAGACATACACTAAACTGGATATCTGGTCGGGATGCAGTCAAATAAAGCAAAGAGCCAATCATACCTCTATAGACCTTTGCATCCACCAATTTACCATTTTCATCCGAATCCAGTGAAGTTGAGGTGCTCATCGGAGTTGCAATGATTTTGCTGTTTGCCATGTCAAATCTTTTTAGCAGCTCCTTGATGTATTTGGCTTGGCTTATGAAGCAACCATCTTCTCCTTGGTTGACCTGCAAACCGAGAAAGAATTGAAGTTCTCCCATTAGGCTCATCTCAAATTCGCTAGTCATGAGGTTAGCAAATTCCTCACACATTTAGATTTTGTAGAACCAAACACAATGTCATCAACATAAATTTGAACAATCAAGATGTTCTTACCTTGCTTCTTGGTGAAAAGTGTTTGATCTACCTTACCTCGTGTGTACCCTTTTTCAATGAGGAACGAGCTTAGTCTCTCATACCAAGCTCTTGGTGCTTGCTTAAGTCCATAAAGCGCCCTGTCTAGCTTGTATACAAAATCTGCATTGTTAGAATTCTCAAAGCCAGGGGGCTGCTCAACATAGACTTCTTCTTTGATCAAGCCATTCAAGAAAGCACTTTTGACATCCATTTGATACAGCTTTATTCTAAGGGAGCATGCAAAGGCAAGTAAAATTCTGATGGCTTCGAGTCTAGCAACTGGGGCATAAGATTCATCAAAGTCTACCCCAAACTCTTGATTATACCCTTGAGCCACCAATCTAGCCTTATTTCTTATTATCTTGCCATCCTCACTTAGTTTGTTCCTAAAGACCCATTTAGTGCCTATGACAGATTGTGATGAAGGTCTAGGAACAAGATGCCAAACTTTGTTTCTCTCAAACTGGTTTAGCTCTTCTTGCATGGAATTTATCCAGTTTTCATCTTTTAAAGCATCATCAATATTTTTGGGTTCATGCTGCGAGACAAGAGCAAGTTGATCTAATTCTTCCACAATTTTAAAATGTGACCTAGTTCTAGGTGGGTCATTCAAGCTACCAATGACATTCTCCAAGGATGATCCTTAAGAATTCTAATATTTGTAGAATCGTTACCTTCTCCTGGAGCTTGATCCCTTGCATTGCTTGATTCAGCTAGGTCACCATCTTCTTTTATTTCTTCTTGTGGAGGATCACTCTTGTCCTTTATGCTTAGGAATTCCCCATCTTCATCATTTTTCCTGCAAGAGTTATCATTGTTAGAATCATGATATTCATCAAAGGAAACATGGGGTGATTCTTCCACAGTTTGACTTTTGATATTATAAATTCTATAAGCCCTAGATCTATCAGAATATCCAAGGAATATACCTTCATCGCTCTTGGGCTCGAATTTATCTAAGTCTCTTTTGTCATTGTTGTGAATGAAGCATTTCGATCCAAACACTTTCATATGTGAGAGAGAGGCTTTTTACCTTTTAGCAACTCATAAGGAGTCTTTTTGGTGTGTGGCCTTACCATAGAGCGGTTGATAATGTAACATGCCAAGTTTATCGCTTCAGCCCAAAATCTCCTTGGAAGTTGCCGTTCAGCAAGCATGGTTCTTGACATCTCTACAAGTGTTCGGTTTCTTCTTTCAACTACACCATTTTGCTCCGGCGTTCTTGGTGAAGAAAATCGGTGTGAAATGCCTTCAGCCCTGCAGAGATTATAGAAATCAGCATTTTTAAATTCACCACCATGATCAGATTGAATCTTGGAAATTTTAAACTCACCGTCCTGATTTATCTTCATGTAGAGTACCTGAAACTCATCAAAAGCATCATTCTTATGTGTGAGAAAGAAAACCCATGTGAACCTAGAAAAGTCATCCACCAAGACATATCCATATTTTCTACCACTTAAGCTAGCAGTTCTGGTTGGGCCAAATAGGTCCATATGAATTAGCTCGAGTGGTTTGGATGATGTATTTTCAGATCTTCCTTTGAATGATTTTCTAGTTTGTTTACCTAGGGCACATGCATCACACAATTTATTTTCTTGTTTAAAGATAGTTCAGGCAAACCTTTCACCATTGAATGCTTCAAGAGTTTATGCAAGACATTGTAGCTAGCATGTCCTAGTCTACGATGCCATAACCATGCAATTTCAGATTTTGGTGCAGCAAGACAAAGGTTTGAATAAGCAGGATCATCTAAGTCAATCATGTAAACATTGTTGACTCTCTTACCAGAAAATTTTACCTTGTCAGATTTTGGTTCAAGATTTTACATTCATGAGAATCAAACAACACTTTGTGACCTTTATCACACAATTGACTTATGCTTAGTAGGTTATATTTCAAACCTTCAACTAGCAACACATTTCCAATGGAGTTGGAGAGGTTCTTACCTACATTACCTGTTCCAATGATTTTTCCTTTGTTGTTCCCTCCAAATGTGACATGTCCTCCTTCCTTTTCCTCCAAGAGACAAAATTTTGATTTGTCTCCGGTCATGTGTCTTGAACAGCCGCTATCAAGGTACCACCTGTTATGTATGGCTGCAAGACACTCCTGCACAAGTAATTAAGCAAATGTGTTTGGAACCCAACCAAATTTGGGTCCCATCATACTCTTCAAATTTTCAAAGCATGAAACCATTTCTTTTAGAATCCAGACTTTTCTAACATTCATGTTTTGTTTGCTTAGAGCAGGGATTTGGTTTTTCTTTTCAACTTTGACATTCATTTTCTGTTTGGAGGTTCTTGGTTGGAATTTGTGAAAGTTTGATGAAGTTGGCTTCTTAACCCATTGTGGCCATTGGTTATTTTTGGGTTGAGAGTGATTGTTCTGCCACCTAGGAGATTGAAAGTTATAGAATTGAATCACAATTTCTCCAAAAGTATGGTGGTGTTGGCCTATATGAATGTGCAATCTAGTTTTGGTGATATCTGGAAGATTGAGCATGCAATGGCCAAGAATGTGTTGACCTATGCTGCGGGGAAGGTCGACCTTTCTTAGGTCTTTGGACATGCTTTTTGGGAATGTTGGTGACTCCCCCTTCAATCTTTTCTTTTCCTTTCTCCTTTTATTTTTGCTGGTTTTGTGTGGGAGTTATGTTTGAGGTGGAGGCTTCGGAAGATGAGACAAATGTGACTGTTTTTAGCCCAAATGGCCTTTTGTTTGTTGGTTCAAAACTCAACCCTTCCTTGTTGAAATTCATCCTAGTACCTAGCAAAGCATCTAGGTTTTCTTTTCCATCCACGAAATTTTCCAAGGATTGTTGTTTATCCTTCAATTCTTTTGGTAAGTTTTCAATATTTTGCAAGAGTTGAGTGTTGACATGTCTTACAGCTTCATATTTTTCATTACTCAGTTTGCTATTCTTTTCATAGGTTTGCATTTTTAGCTTAATGCTATCAATCTCATTTCTCAAGTTTTCATTTTCAGTTTCCAAGTCAGCCATTTCTTTTCTTCCTTCTTCCAAATCCTCAATCATTTTCTTAAGATCTTCAATTTCAGTTTCAAGTAGAGCATTCTTATCATCCTTGTCATGATCATGCACAAAAGAATTGATTTTCTTTTTCAATGATTTATTTTCCTTTTTGTACATTTCATATTTTTCCATGAGTTGTATATATGCATCCTCCCAATCATCAATTGTATAATCTTCAAATGGAGAATTTACCTCAATTTCTTCGTCACCTTTGGCCATGAGGCAGAAATCTTCTTTTTCTTTGTCCGAGGAGCTAGTTCCATCATCACTTTCCTCTTCATCGCTCCATGTGGACACCATGGCCTTGTTATTCTTCTTGCCCTTCCATTTGTCAGCTTTTCTGAATCTGTCGGGACAGTCATTCTTGAAATGCCCTGGTTTGTTGCAAGAATAACAAATGATTTTGTCAGATTTCTTAGAGTTTTCAAAATTAGATTTGAAACCATTTCTTACCCTTGACCTTCCTCTCATGAAGCTCTTACCTTCCTTTCTCAGGAATTTCTTGAACTTACGTGTGAGCATGGCTACGTCATCCTCATCTCGCTCACTTCCCGAATCCTCACCTTCATCAGAAGTATCTTGACGGCTGGGTCCAGCTTTAAGAGCTAGGGACTTCTTCTTAGGTGCCTCAGCCTCTTTGTTCTTGAGGTTGATCTCATAGGTCATTAATGACCCAATGAGTTCATCTACCTTGGTGGTTGCGAGATCTCTTGATTCTTCAACAACGGTTGCCTTCGTGTGCCATGCTGGAGTTAATGATCTGAGAATTTTTCTTACAAGTTCTTGCTCTGTATATTTCTTTCCCAAATCAGTTAAACTATTAGTAAGCACAGTTAAGCGAGCATACATATCTTGAATTGACTCATCAGGCTTCATGCGGAACATTTCATATTCAGAAACTAAAATATTGGCTTTTGTTTCTCGTACCTGAGAGGTTCCTTCGTAGATTACCTCTAGCTTATCCCACATCAATTTCGCAGTTGCGCAGGTGGCTACTCTTGAGAATTCAACTGGATGGAGTGAGCATTGCATGATATGTTTAGCACTCCAGTTGACGGTGGATTGCCGTATTTGTTCTTTGGTCCACAAGTCCTCATTATCCGTAAGCTCATACGGACCTTTGCTGATCACACGCCAAAGTTCGTAGTCTTGGGCGCGAATGAACACCTGCATGCGATGTTTCCAATAAGGATAGTTAGATCCAGTGAAATAAGGAGGTCTGTTCACAGAGTGTCCTTCAGGTAAATAACCCTTAGATGCTGATCCACCATTTCCCTCAAGGTCGTTGGACCCCATAATGAGAGATTAGGCTCTGATACCACTTGTTGTGTAGTGGACAGCGGATCTAGAGGGGAGGGGTGAATAGATCTGCCCCTCTTTTCGCAATGTAACCCTCTATATAGCTAGATGAAATAAATTGCAGCGGAATATAACTAGCTAAACGAAGGACACAACGATTTTCTTAGCAAGATGATTACTAATATATCGATTCGAACCTAAGCATGCATTTAGAACGAAACAATCACACAAACAAACCACAACACATGAGATTTTAAGGTGGTTCGGACTGAATCCCCAGTCCTACGTCCACCCCTCACCAAATCCGGTGAGGCTCCACTAGTGCCACGCACTGAACCGCAAATCGGAAAGACCACCGATTGCCTTCCTACTAACCACCTGGTAGGGACGTCAACAACGCAGATCGGACAACCTCCGATTGCCTTCCTACTAACCACCGGTAGGGACGATTCTCAATTTTGATTGTTCGAATGAAATGAAGAAGAAAGAACAAATATCAAGCTATTCAAACATGATATGAAATGAGCTCAAGAAGAAAGATCTTGTCTGAAATTGCTGGAGCTTGAATCGGATTCTTCGATGGATGTAGATCACCAATAGAGGCTTCTATCTTCTTCACAAAACACTCTTCTTGATTCAACAGCAATGGCTTCTTCTTCCTTGTGAGTTGTGCTTCCTTGAATCTGCTCGAGTTGATGAAGAGATGTATGGATGTAGCTTTGATCACCTTTGAGAACCTTGAGTGCTTCTAGCTTTGTTGGAGGTTGCTTGCTTCAGATCTCACCTTGAAACACCTTAGAATGGATGAAGAACTTCCTCCCGAAACACTATTCACGGAGGTGCTACAGTACCTCAAAAATGAGCTCCCTTGATCTCCCTTGAAGCCTTGAAGCATTAGGGTTTCCAACCCTCTTGTATTGGTTTTATAGACCTTGAATGGTCTATAGACAAGTCTCAGACCAGATCCACAATTTGTGGGTGTTTAGGTGACTTTTAGATTAAACAAATCCATGTTGAATGGCCCTTTTCGAAGTTGGAAACAAAGTCAACATTGAAGGCTCGGGGCTGGCGGTCGACCTGCAGCTCCTGGCGATCGACCGCTACTGTGAAACTTGCAAACGGGCGGTCCCTGGGATTTTCGATCGACCGCCACTGGCCGGCGGTCGACCTGTAGCTGAAGGAACTGCAGACGGGGAGCCTCTGGCAGGGGCGGTCGACCGCCCCTGTGCTGGCGATCGACCGCCAGCTGGGCAGACTCCGGCTCATCCCGAGTAGGTTCGTTATCTGTTCTAGCTCCGTTGCTTGACTTCTTTAGCAGCCCGTTCATGTCTGTGGCATCTCCCTTGATAGTCTAAAATGTACCAACTGAGTTTCTGGCCTTGGATTCTCTTGGCTGTACTTCTTTGTGCATTGACCTTGTATGTGTGACAAGCCGAATATCGCGTGTCGACTTGTGCTTGTTTTTGCATCCTTGCTTGGGCACGATCCACGAGCTTTCACTTTTGCCGACTCACTGAATTCTTTGTCCATGTAATGGCATACCTGTCATGAACAAACCATCACGTATGTCAGTCACATGAGAGTGGGAAATATCAATGACTAATAGTGTTTAGCCATTATCAAAACCAAGAATACCACAGAACTTATATGACCGTAGATGATGTCGATTTACCCAAGTGAACTCAAATGACCATAGGGGCACAACAGAATGACTTAGCACCTTTTGAGGATCTTGAGGACATGGAGTTCCTCCCCCTAGGTAACCCATTTTATGATCCATATGATCCATTCCAATGGAAGTCAAGAGACTCGTGTGACCCAAACACTTTATCCACCACCCACCTTTCCCTACACCAGCTCACCATGTTTGACCCAATTCACTCCATCTTAGACCCGGGTTACACCTTGGGAGCCATGACCTTGGGCCATATATCCCTAGGTAATGAGGTTGTGCTCCACCCCATGATGACCACCTTCTTAGATCTATTCGACCCTTTCCAATGGGAGTTCAAAGGTTATCCCACACCTATACACATGGAAGTCACCCATAGGAAAAATATGCATGTGTCTAGGCTTACCACACCACTTGGCATGAACACTATGTTGGGTCCATTCATTCATATCACCCACATGTCAAGTAGAAAGCATGAGTGGTCCATATTCGGATGTTTTGGTCCACCCTCATTCATCATGGGTCTTAAGCATGTCAAAAGCATTTACGGATGTCCGGGTCCCCTGACATTCATCACCACTTTGCATGATAGGTTCACATATGGTTGCCCCGGCCCACCTAGGCCCACCAAAGTCTACATGACAACATTGCATGATAAGTCCACATATGGTTGCCCCGGCCCACCAAGGTTCATCAAGGTCCATATGGCATCATGGTATGATAGGTCCATCTATGGTTGTCCAGGTCCACCCATAACCACTAAAAGGACAGCATTCACAAAATTGCATGATAACCTTGCAAGTGCATCAACAAGAGTCATGAAATCTACAAAAGGCCGACCGACTCAATGGCGTCACCAAGAAATCCAAATGGGTGATTCCGGGATGGTGAGGAATGAGAGGCTCTCACATAGAGACAACTCAAGATTGAGGTTTTGTGGGATCAGCCCCTTCCAGGTTTCGAGGTGCATTAGCCCCACTACTAAGTTAGGCCTCCTCAAGGGATACGGAGTTTACTTCAGTTTCAATGTGGAAAGCCTTGTGCCACACAAGGGACCCACGGTGGCACCAAGTGAGAATTAAAGCCCCCTTCCTCCCTTGAGAGAGCACCCACCCCTCCCCATGTGAGCACCATCAGCCCAGAGAGCCCGACCTAAGCAACTTGAGAAAATATTGGATGAACAGGTAATCATCACTCGGAGCAAGGTGAACGGGCTCTACCTCGCTAGGTGGAAGAATCGGCTTCTTTCGGAAGACATGTGAGCGGTACCACCACTTACTCGATGGAGTCGAGTTCTCCGCACCTCGGGAGTATGATGGGGTCATCACCATCCGTCCTGACACTCTCGACCATTCTCGTCACCCCGGAGGCTTACATCATGGTCTAGTCATTTATTTTGAGTCCTATGTATATTTCTTTATTTTATTTGAGTCACATCATTGTAATTTCCCTTTTATTTGAGTCATGTCTCTAGGTCTTGTGCTTATTTCCCTAGGTTTGAGTGTCATTAGGTTTATTAGTTAGCTATTGGGCCCAATTCATTGGGCTTGGCCCATGGGCGCCCCTATCTTGTTGGTTATTAGTGAATGTGTCAAAAGTTAGGGTCTTATTATAAATTGTGGGATCCCTATAAATAGGACCCCACTCTCTTCATTTTGAGATAATGAATCGATGAATGAAGAACTTGCCATTTTGAGAGTTCAAACTTCTTATCTAGTGGAGAGATTCCATTATTTGGGTGAGAGACCCTAGGGGAGAGATTCCCCACCCATCCCTCTCTTAATCTCTCTCTTTCACTCCCCTTTCTCTCTCCTCCACACCTAATTTCAAAATTTTTCTCTCTCCTCCCTTCCCAACCACCACTCTCCCACCTACCCCCATTAAAGGCCACTCCCCTTCCCCACACATCCCATTACTCCACCCCCTAGTCCCAAGAGAGCTTCCACCAATCCTAGCACCACCTCCCAACCCCCAACTACTCCACCCACTTCCCCAAGCACCCTTCCCACTACCCCAAGCACCCCTTCCCTTCCCCAACACAACCCCTCCCATCCCCAAGACCACCATTGAATACCCCCTCACCTTCCCCTCTCCCTCCGTTAAGGAAAATTCAAACTCACCTTCCCTCCACCCACTTGTGCCCCCCTCACCTTCCCCCTCCCTCCAAGCCCAAATTCGCAGCTCCTCTCTCACCCATAGCAAACACCCCCTTCCAGCCCCCATTCTCCCCTTCCCACACCTTGAAACCCCCCATCCTAGACCCCCTCACAGCTGGGGGTTGCCCCTACACACAACCACCTCATTTCCCCTCCCATCTACCCCATTCCCCATTACCTATCTCCACCCTCTCAAGTTCTGGTTGCAGGCAGCAGATTGGCCACAGGTTGAAGAGGCCACCCCATCTTCCCTTGGGAGCTTCAGGTGGCATACCATATACTAACGGAAGCGTCTGCCTGTCTTCTTCGCAACGGTGGTGGTCCCGTCCCATTCCGAGTTCGAGATCGACCAGGAGAGCCATTCTCCCACAACTGTACAGATCCCCCCTGGCAGGAGACCAGAGCCGGATTGGAAGCTCGACTGCGACGATCGTGTTGGTAATCGGATCGAGAGTTCTTCTTAAAACATCTTCTACTACAAGTATTCTAACATCTCCAAGAAGAAGAGCCCCATTTGGCGACTGGACCTGAAAGTTATTAATTTTCTCCCTCGGGTACTCGGTTCTGCTTCCACTTAGTATGCACCGACCCCTCCTTAGTGTTCAGAGCCTCCCGGTTGACCCCGACATTAGCTGGCATCTCCGTCGGTCTTGCTTCGAAGAGGACTGGTCAAAGGTTCCAACGGCTCCAGTGGCACCTGATTCTGAGCTCGGGAGCGACCGTGGCAGCCTCTGCTTCCTGCTGTTGGGAACCTGAAGCTGTCAAATCTGAGGGTCTACCACCCTGTTCAAGCCCCTACCCCGACCAGCAGCAGTGCCCGAAGAAATTTAAAAAATTCAAGAATCATCCATATCCAGCTACGAAGAATCTCCAAGTGGTTTCGTCTGCAAAAAAATTCGGGGCTGACAACAGCGTCCAAATATCTGACGGTCTGTATTGAGACACAGTCAGCGGGCAGATTCGGCTTCGACTTCCCTCTCTTCACTTCTAGCTCGAATTCCCCTCCCCGCTTGGCCGGCTGAAGGCCCCTCCCTGCGTGGAGGTCGTATTGAGTGTATTCATTGGCTTCCCTTCCCCGAGATCCCCCCCCCCTTGCATGGGGGTAGTTCATGTATTATTTACACTCACAGGTTTGAAGCTTCATCGACGCGGCGTGCGGGTGCTTCCCCTCGCCTCCCCGCTCGCCCCCGTCTCCGACTGGAGTCGGTTTCTTCAAACCGGCTAGGTGAGAACTCGTCCCTTGCTCTCAATTATTCTTGTTCATTTAATATTCTCCAATTGCGCCATCAGTAAGGAAGAGAGCGTCCAATCTTAAGGCTCCACCGCACTTGTGCGACCCCCGTGGGTGTGAGTGAGTGATCCGCGTCCCTCGGCCAAGGCCAACACATTGAGTTGAATATCTGCACCTCAAGGGGAGGTTTGACTTAGACTTTGCTGGCTCTCTACCAGCAAGGGGCTTGTCCTATTTCCTTGACTCGGCATCCCCGAGTTACCCCCGGGTTAAGTGTGTGCGCCATACGAAGGTCCGCTTGCGTAGGCTTCATAGCCTTGTGGTTGTGCTTGTTAAATTAGGTCCGAGGTTGTGTCACATCACTCGGGTTCCCAACCCCGAACCGCAGCCAACCCGGCACCCAACACGGGCTCTCAGCCCCGGGTCCACGGCTTCCCAGCATCTTCCTTGGGTTCCCAACCCCGAGCCCCAGCCAAGTCTGCACCCAACACGGGCTCCCAGCCTCGGGTCCACGGCTTCCCAGCATCCTCCTCGGGTTCCCAACCCCGAGCCGCAGCCAAGCAGGCACCCAACACGGGCCCCCAGCCCCAGGTCCACGGCTCCTTAGCATCCGCATCGAGTTTCCAACCCCGAATCCCAGAAAAGTCGACTCTCGACACGGGCTCCCAGCCCCGAGTTCGCGGCTCCCTGATATTGCACTCGGGGCCCCGGTCCCGAGCTCCAGTTGAACCAGCTTTCCCCGCAGGTCTTCTACCCAGGGGGCAACGTTCCTCAACACCTTCCTCGGGTCTCCTGACCCGAGCCCAGGCTACATCGGCACCTACCACGGGTCCTCGACCCAGGGGCATCGGCACCTCAGTAGTTCCGACAGCGTCGCCTTCCGGTGCAAGGGTATCATCTTGAGCATCGGCAACACTCCTATCGACGCGGGCGAAGGCTTACACCCGAGTCGCCCAGCCATCGACTCCCGGCATGGGTTTCATACCCCGGGGGCCAATCCCAGCACCCTAGACTGGCAGCTTCACGCTGCCGGTCGCTTTAGGCCGAGTCTTCTCGGTCTACCATCTTGGGGTGGAGTCTTCTTCAGCTCCTCAAAAGAAGCGTCGCCATGGCCGCAGAGGCAGACGGCTCGCTGCTGCAACCAGCAACTCTGACAAGACGGTTCTTGTCAGTGACTTGCGGATCCGTCTCGACGGGGGTGAACCAATCATACCCTAGGATCGGACCATCCCCACCATCCCCACTTCCAATCATTTTGACCTCTTGCGTCAAACACGAGAGGACGGGGCAAAGCTCAAAGGAGCGGGTTCCTCGGTGGCAGTCCGGGGGCACCCACCGCAGCCAGACACACGGCCTCCCAAGATGCCTGATCGGAAAGGCGACGACAAGGGAGACCAACAACCTGACTTGAGAAGAATCTGGGTCACTTGTTGGCACTCAAAATATGATCCTTTGGCAACCAAGCCGCAAAGATGAATGATACGGCCCACTGAAACACAGAAGCCGATAAAGATCAACTTATCAAGAGAACCCCTCAAGCTGACGAAGCCCTGAGCCACCTTGAAGGGAACGTCGGGGACTTTACCTCAGGAGAGTCGAAGTGAACCCGCAACCAACCGGCAGCGCGATCAAGCCTGCCCAATGATCCGGCATCGACCTCGTCATGCCGCTACCCCACATCCGTCGCCCGACCAAGGATGACGGTCTACCCAATGACTCTCCTAAGGAGGAAGAATGTCCTCGGCCATCCGCAACAAGGGGCCGAAGGTTCTGTCAACAGAAGACCCCGATTACCCGGCACGGGTTCGGCTTCTCGCCATAGTGGGCCCGTTAGTGGCCGATTGATCACCGTTCAAGGTGGAATTGCCCAGGATGTAGCATCATCCTGCAAGGAAGCTTCGAGCACGAGTCCGTCTCAGCCAGAAGCACAAATCACAGTGCCGAAGACTGTGTCAGCAGGACACCCGTGTGCTCGGACCAGACACACACGAAGTCTTGTTTAAGGCCGTTCGTCCTATCAAGAGCTTCGTCAACACCCCATCAAGGCCCTTCGATGGCCAGGGCGAGGGGAACAGTCGACGGGAGCTTCCGGAATCATCTCCGGGCCCACCGGACTGACACGCCAAGTGAACAGGTTAAAACGGCGCCGTCAAACCGGCGCGCCAAGAACAAAAGGGGGTGTTCCCCCGGCGCCGTCAATCCGGCGCGCAAAAGCCAAATGGGGCCCTTCCCCGGCGCCGTCAATCCGGCGCGCAAAGGCATAATGGGGCCTCTCCCGGCGCCGTCAACCCGGCGCGCCTCTTCCTGGGGCGCCGAATTAACCCCAAGGCTATATATAGCCTGTCGAAGGAGATATCAAGAGGAGATATCAAAGAGATCGGGGAGAAGAGGCGGAATCAAAAAGAAAGAAAAAAGAGAATTAGAAAGAAAGGGGGGAGGTCCAGGGAAGAGTCGGAGGGGGTTCTTCGATCTGAAGAGTCTTCTGTCCGAGCTCTCGGCGGCCCACACCCTGCTCCACCCGAGTCTCCCGGAATCGGAGAAGAAGAGCATCTGTTCCTTATCTCTCGAGGTGGGTTTCCCGTGTTTCATCCGGTGAATCCCTCTGTTCCGCTTTGGGTTTTCTTCCTCTGGCATAATGTAAGTGAAGGAGGGGAGGGGCGATGACATGAGCCTCACCTCCCCTCCCTCACGATGATTCTTTTCCTCTTTTCGTTGTAATGGGTTTCCCCTGTTAACGGAAACGGCGGCCGAGCAACAACGCCGGCGCCGGAATGTATATTCTCTACTTATCTGTCTGTTTCTTTTTTTATGAATGAATGGAATGGAATGTGAGTCTCTGGCCGATGCCACGTTTCTCTTTCTTCCCTGTTGGCTCCCCTTTTTTTCTTACATCCGGTGAAACGGTGCCGTGCGATGATGCCGGCGCCGTGGAGGATGAATGCAGAGCACCGTGGGCTTCCCGTGTGAATGACTTCCTTCTTGTCTCGTCTTCCCGACGCTTTATGCCCTTCTATGGTAAGGGCTACATTGATTCCCCTCCCCGGGGGTTTTCTCTTTCGGTCGAATGCTAGGAATCTTCACCGTGTAAGGTGTGTCAATATATGGGTTCCTCCCACCTGTCTGGGCCGCCCTCGTAATACCCTTTCTGTTCTTGACCATGAACAGAGGGAAGTAAGGGCGCCCCTACATTCCAGTTATTATTTTCCGAACATTCCTTGACGAATGTTTCTTTGATTCGTGAATATGCATATGCGTGAACGTACGTATATCTACAGGCATTAGTTCTGGCCTGCTGGTTATGCGAACGACCTCACAGCTCCGTTCTACTGTTTCATTAGTGCGAATCGGTAACCCGGGGAGGGGGAACATCCCCCACTGTTCCGCTTTGATAGCACTCTGTCCACCGGGGACCGTCCAGCAGTGACGAATCTCCTATGGACTAACGAGTGAATAGCAAACGGGTTAGTCCCGACATCTCAAATCCACAGTCCCTAAGGGACTTTGTGGTGGCCGAGAGACGCGTGTGCCCCTCGTAGGCTGGCCCTCGGGGTTCCCTTCTCTACTCGGTCGTCCCGACTCGAGTAGTGTGGTGATTCGGGTTGCGTGCCCCTCGTAGGCTAGCCCTCGGGGTTTTCGCTCCCATATCGAGTCGCCTCACTCACTCACCGTTACCCACGGACTCGGTGCCCCTAGCAGGCTAGCCCTCGGGGTCTTCCTATCCGTTTGGGTCTGCCGGCCGCCGTTGCGCCACCCGCTTTTAGGGGTTTACTCCGCCACGTGAGTACTCCCTGCGTCTCCCCGACGATCCTTTGGGATGGGGAGATGCTGCCGAAATTTCGGCTCGAACGAGTCTAAACTCGGAACAATCGCCGCGCTCGAGTCCGGATCTCGCGCTAGCCCGTGATTTGACCTTTGGATGACTCGGGACCGATTCGATGAATAATCAACTCAATAAATTTTCAAAACCCTCCAAAACTTTTTAATAAATTCATGAATAAACTAACGAAGCTCCTGTTTCCTTGAAATCGGGTCAATTTGGCGCGTTCATGCGCGATAACGCCTTAAAACGGCGCGCCCTTCCTGGCGCGCCCTTTCCGGCGCGCCTTCCCGGCGCGCCCCAGCTCCCCATGCCGTTTTAACAGGCTGCCCCTTTTACCTACGGTTCTGGCACCGTTTTAAACCTTTTACCTATGTTTCAGGGTGCCGTTTCAAGCGTTTTAGCCCCTGTCTTCGCGAGCACTGCACCGGTTTCGTTCCGAATCGTGTCGTCGCATCATTCCAACCCTTCTCCCACTTATGGGATGACTTCCTATGCTAATTACAGAGGGATGCAAGTTCCTCAACCAAATAAACTAAATAAAATTGGCATGTTCAAGCTTGAATCGATACGCCTCGAATCCTTGCCGTTATGCCCTAGTCCACACACTCATATCGCATTAACGCATGCCCGAATGTGTGCATCCTTGGTATATCAAATAACATTGCCAGAAGGTCAGGTTACGCCTGATTGGAGGCTTCGTTACGCGTGAAGGTGGCCTTCGAGCCTAAGTCCTCCGCCGTGTACTAGGGTCCACCCTAATAAATCGTGTGTAGTCAACCGTATCATCCTGCATGATCACTTGCCTGCTCCGTACCCTTTATCCCGGCTTCGACAGCCCGATATCTCGGCAATTAATCAAAGGTGTTCCCTCCTCGTGGGGGATGTAATTAACGCCATAGCCTTTATGGTATGGCGGATTGCTGGTCCCGACCGAACCTCACATTCGCCCGACATGGGTCAGAGTGAGCGCACAATAAAATCATCACTCATGTGACTGGCACGCCCGCGTCATCAATCAGTCAGTTGATTACCAGTTAGTCAAATGGTTGATCGATACGCGAACGAAAAGAAAGGAACGAAAAGGCGAACGAAAGAAAAGGTCGCAAACATAGTCTGGCATGCCCGGTGGGACCAGTGTCACCTTTCATCTCTTTGCCGAGATACTCGGGCTTCGAAGCCCTCTCAAAGACTACTGATTATCGCCTTGTTTGATATTTCAGTGCAAACAATGACGACTCACAGGATAACCAGCGTCGGCTTCAGTCCTGCGATCGTCGCCAGACACGCGCAAGGGTACCTGGCGGTGCCCATGGAATTTGGTAGCTTTCCTCCTGCTGTGGGCTTCCCCAACTTCTTGGGGTTGGCCTTTGTCGACATGCTGGAAGTCGAAGCCACGGAACCTGTCGAGGAAACCGTGAAGGAAGTGGAGCCTCTGAAGGCTCCCTGCTGCGATGGTTCGCTCAAGAATCCGGCCCCGGCCGCTAGCTGCCTGGTGCACCACGTTGTACGTGGGACGCACCCCACTGTCATCAACAGACGCTCTGGAGGACGTCAGCGTCGCCAGGATCGCAAGAATACTGCTGTGATCACCGGAACTGTCTCTCAGTCCGGGAAGTCAATGCTGGTAGGAGGCATGCGCGTCTTCCTCGATGGACGCACGGCACGGGTGACCCCAGACCGAGTCATCCCCAACATCCCTGTCCACAACACCTATCAAGCCCTCGCTGGAAGGAGGGCAGAAAGAGAAGAAGCCGGCCCCTATGGCCAAGGAAGCTCGGCACTCAAGCCGAAAAAGTTCAAACAGGTGTGGGTTCCCAAGCGGACCCGACCTGCCTACCATCTGACACCCATCCGCCGCCGTCCTATGAACGACGAGGCGGGAGCGAGAAGAGAAAGGGGCTTGTCCCCGACGAATGAAGAAGAAGTGGTTGCGGATCCCCCGCGCCGCAGAAGTTTCCGGGCTGCTGCCCGCCAAGCCAACGTCCCAGTCACGGGACGAAGATTCCAACATCCGGCCGACAGAGCTCGGCTGGCCTATATCCCTCCTACTGGAGGTCGACAACTATCCCCCGTACTCTATCAAGAGCGGGGTCAAGAGGAGGTAACCTGTCTGATCAGGAACTACTTTCGAGGGCTGGGCAACCCCTCGCTGGGTCAGCAGCGACTGATGCAGACAGTCGCCACTGACGAAGACTACTTCCCATCAGTGGCGGATGAAGAAGATATGGAAGATAGAATGATGGTGTCGTCGGTCGACGACAATGGATACGATGACGGCTTTGAGATCGAAGCCGATGAAGCCTTCCCCGAGCGGGAAGAAAGAAGAAGAATTTCTGTGTTCGAGAGGCTGACCTTTCCGCAACAAGCAAGGCGGAGGGTCCATCGACAAAGAAGAAGGATTCAGGTTTTCACTTGCAACATGTCCAGCCGATATGGGGAGCTCCCTGAAGACCCCCAAGAACTGGCTCAATTGGCCGTACGGCCGGGGCCAACTACCCGCAGGACAGAAGCAGCAAGAGGGCTTCTGACAATGATGAAAGAGAAACAGCCCCAGGTCTACCTCCACTGGGATGATAAAGCCCCCGTCTTGACCGCTAATGTGGTGACGACGGAAGAAGAAGACGACGTACTCCTCGACATCTGCCTGAGGGTACATCCGGGGAGACAACAGAAGGTGTCCCCACCACTATAGATCCATCAGTCTTGATGCTGCTGCAGAAATATCAACGGGAAATAGATTCCCTGAAGAAACAGCTGATGGAGAAAACTGAACACTCATCGGCCTCTAAACCACCCGAAGTCCAGGGTGAATCATCCCGGGGAGCGGCTCGTCGAGACGACCCTCCTCCGCTTTATACACTACCACAGCCGTCAGAACCAACCGTGACGACAGCACAACAGTGGCCACCACAGCCTCAGCCGCTGCTACCTCCGGTGCTTCCTCAAGTGCACCCAACACCCCCGCTGCTGCATCCTCCACAGGCGACCACCCTGGTCACCCCATACCTGCAGCCAGCGCACTTCTATCCAGAACCGGTTGACCCCACGGTCGTGAACCGGATGATGGTGGAAAGGATGATCGAGCTAAAGCTCGCAGAGAAAAGCGAAGGCGACTACGTCGCATTCGATACCTATCGGGTGCCCTACCCGCAACACCATGCGGCTAAGCGACTTCCCCGGGAGTCAACAAGCCGCCCAAATTTGAGTTTTACGATCCGTGTGGATTTTTCTCTCGTTCTAGTTACGGAACCCTGCGGTGAGTTTATTTCTCAATTCATCGACTCGTGGACGACACAGTGGCGATGTACTCGTCGAGCCGATCGTTTTGACTATTTTTGCGTATTTTTTGGAGATAGGGCCAAAAATCGAATTTTTCAGAAATTAGGAAAATTCTTAATTTCTTTTCCTTTTTCTTTTCCTTCCTCTCTCCTCCTTCTCATTTCGCCGCCGCCGTCTCTCTCTCCCGTTTTCGCCTACTCGGCTCCGGCTGCAGACGGAGGACCTAGGGGCGAGTGCTAGGGATGCTGTGGAGCTGGTTGGTGCGCGACGGGGCGAAGATGGAGTAGTTTGGCGCGATCCCGAACGGTGGATTCAAAGCCGGCGTTTGAGCTCGCGGCGCGGTTTTCGGCGCGGTTTAGTCCCTTCGGGGCACGGTTTCTTCGGTGGAGGTAGGGAGATGGACCACCACTTCGTCCTCTACGTTTTCCCTGCTTCTGTGCGTGGTTTGGCGCTAGAACGTGCTAGATCAGGCTTGTTTGGGGAAAATCGTAATTTTTGGGGTTTTCAGGGTTCGCCGGAAAACGACAATCATTCGCGACGTAGTTAGTGTCAAAATGACCGCTGGGTTGTCTGGATCCCATTCATATTAGTTTCGTGTCGATCGGTTGTCATTCGGGGTCGGTAGGGGTCCGGGAACCCTGGTGACTCATTTTGGGTCGATTTGATGAAATCGCCCCGTTTTCGCGATCCGGCGCTTGCATGTGGTGTTTTTGGTCTCCTGAAGTTGTTGTTCGTTGTCTAGCTTTGTTTCCCCTGCGTTTCGACGTGAATGGGGCGTCGAACGGGCCGATTCGGCCATTCCTCTGTTTTCCCGCCGTGACCGGTGTAGCGGTCGTATCAGAGACCGTCAGAGGTCCCTGACGGCCCTACGATAGACCGCCACAACGTTCGTTCATTTTAAATTTGTCGTGGCTGTGGGAGTGTGACGGTCCAGGTGTGGTGCGTCACAGCCCTCTGACGCGTCTCGGTGTGTGCGTCACGACTATTTTGTCTTCTTGTGTTTTGGTTAAGTCGGTTCCTCTGACGCGCCTGCCCTGGTGCGTCAGGCTGTGTAACGCGCCTGCCCCAGGCCGTTACACCCTGTTTTGGCTGTGTTGGGTGGCTGTGTCGGCTGTCTCTGACGGCCCTGCCCCCGTGCGTCACAGTGTTGTAACGCGTCCGTCATGGACCGTTACGTGCTGTTTGTATGAGTTTTCAGACTTGGGTTTGTTGGCGTAACGCGCCTGTCCTCATGCGTTAAATTGGCGTAACGCGTCTGCGCTCGTGCGTTAGGCCGCTGTAACGCGTCTGCCCTGGTGCGTTATGTGGTTCGTGTTTTGCTTTTGAGCCTGTTGGCTCTGACGCGCCCGCCCTGGTGCGTCAGGCTCGTGTAACGCGCCTGTGCTAGGCCGTTACAGTCCTGTTGTGGCCGTGATGGCCGTTGAGCTTTTCGGTGTGCGGCCGTGTGTTGTGGGTCCGTCCTAGGTGATGTTAGGGGCTGTTTGGGTAGGTTTGTGGTGTTGTCGGTCGCTCCCGTGGTCTGGCCGCTTTTTCTGTGGACGTCGGTCGATGTTCCTATGAAGGCTAAGACTACGTTTCCGAGTCTGTTGGCAGTTTCTTGTGCTGCCCTCGGTGTTTGAGGTACGGGTGACAGTGCATGTTTATCTGTCTGTACTTCAGCGCCGCGTTTCGAGCTTCCCCTTCTCGTCACCCTAGACGTCCTGCAATCGAGGGGTGACCCCGATATACAGTTTGTAAGCTGGTTTCCGTCGGCTCCTGCGGTTACCGTAGCGTCCTACGGGGGGAGAAAACTAGCTAGAGGCCTAGCTCTAGGTAGCCAGTGTGTGCACACGTGGTCAGGGGCAGATGACTGACGCCGACGGGCGTGACCCTGGCTACTTGGTTTGTTCCTGTTTCGCCTCTCGCTTGTCGCTTCCCAGCCTTGCGAGTTGCTTGAGACACTTGTGGTTCCGCGTGGGTCTGCGACTCGGCCGTGTTCGCGTCGGTGGCACGCAGCGGTTGGTCAAGACACTAGTGGGGTTGTCGTGACCTGTCCGGGTTGGCCTTTCCGTGGCTGTACTCGAGGTCTGTGTCTTGTCCGGTGCACGACACTCCGGTCGTGTTGCCTGTGCATGTCTAGGTCTTTTCTAGGCCTTCTTTTGCATGCCTGTGGTAGGTGTAGATTTGGGTGTTTTGTTTGGCTTTTTCCCTTTTCCTTGCTGCTCCCTACTCCTCTTTCCCTTTCTAGGCCTGCTTGCCTGTTCGGGTTATTCCCCTCGTCCTTACCTGTTCCCTACTCCTGCTCCCCTTTCTTTTGCAGCTTTCTAGTGTTGTTTCTTGCTGCTGTCCCTGTCGTTCCGTGTTACTGCGTGTTTTTCAGTGGGGATCCGCGTGACCCCTACTGAGCCAGTGACACGAGACTCACCCCTGCTTTTCAGGTGGGGTGATGCGTTCGTTCTGCTTCCGCGGATCCTGGAGTTCGAGTCGTAGCTGCCAGCTGGTACCTCCGTCGGGCTTCTCCCGACTTCTTGGTACGTCTTTTCTTTCTGTCGACTGTACTGCTAGACTGTTGTCTTTAGCTTTGGACTTGACTCTGGTATATAATTGTTTAAAATCTGTTAATTAAATTATAATTTTATTTCTGCTACTTTTGCAGACCGATCTAATGAAATTTAATTCTTGCTGTTATATCTGTCAGTTCAATGTACTACACGACAATCCTTTTTCCCTTCGGAGCTTTACCGCTCTTGGGAGGCCTCGCAGGTTCCAAGTGGTATCAGGTGTATTCGGTTGTCCTACCGGGTATATCTGGTATCCGGAATCCGGGTCGCCACACGCTTAGTGGGTCGTGAGCAAGAGAGAGGGTCGCCGGCTTATCCCTAAGAACTGGTATCAGAGCCTCGTTCGAGGAGAGCAGTGGGAGCAATGGCGACGGATGAAGGAAAGGTGAGGATCGACAAGTTCGATGGCAAGGACTTCGGTTTCTGAAAGATGCAAATCGAAAACTACTTTGTATCAGAAGAAGCTGCACAAGCCGCTTCATGGAACGATGCCGAAAGGGATGGAGAAAGAAGATTGAGATCTACTAGACAGACAAGCACTCGGAGTTGTTCGCTTGACGTTGGCCAGAAATGTCGCGTGCAACATCGTGAACGAGAAGAAGGCGCTTTCAAATATGTATGAAAAACCCTCGGCTTCAAACAAGGTATATTTGATGCGTCGTTTGTATAATTTGAAGACGGTCGAAGGTGCTTCTATTACAGATCACATCAACGAATTCAACGTGATTACAATGTGATTACAACTCAGTTGAGTTCTGTAGAAATAAACTCAGTTGAGCACGCATGACCAAGCTTCAGAGCAATGTATATGTTAACCCCGGAAGAGGATTTCTGTTTAACAAGGGCATTGTTGTCTTTGGTACCCTGACTAATGACACCCTAATCTCCTTGTATAAAAGGGTGTGAACTCTCTCTTTGTATGTGATCTGTCTGTGATTATCCTAGTAAAATCGCTGCTGCGGTCGTGGACGTAGGAAGGCACATAGCCTCCGAACCACGTAAAAAATCTCTGTGTTCCTGTGTGATTGTCATTCTTCTACCTTTTTTCTTGTTTCTCTGTTCTGATCTCGCTTAGTGGGTCGTGAGCAAGAGAGAGGGTCGTCGGTTTATCCCTAACACCTCCCCCTCCACCTGTCACTCCTCTGCTACGACTGCACCTCCTGGGAGGGCGGCACCGCCGGCACATCTGACGGCAGCCTCACCACATCGATGTACTCATAGCTCCCGGCGGCGACGCAACTGCAGCTCTCCCACCTGGCCTTGCAGACCCCGGCGTCGTACCCGGATTCCCTCAGGGAGTTCATCACTGCCCTCTGAAACACCGGTTGGTCACTGGAGCGTAGACTTGCGAGCCTCTCTACGGCCTCGTCACGTCCGCCACTAGCCCTGCCAGAAGCAGTCCTCCTCCCCCGTAGAGGTTCTAGCAGGTCACGGACCATCGCCGCCAAAGACACAAGAAGCAGAGCCCGATCGCCCTCCCCATCCAACCCTGCAGACCCGACGTCGTCTTCCTCTCCCTCGACCCCTTCAATCGGGGCAGCGGTCATCCCGGCATCTTCCTTGTCATCGGAGAAGAAGAAAAAGAAGAATAAGCCACCCACGAAGTTGGGAAGTAGCTCACCGCCCTCGTGCTCAATGCCACTGCCGTTGAGGCAACAGTGGTCACCCTCACCCTTGGGCCTTCACCTTGTCGTCCAGCGGGCACGTTACCCTCTTCGCATGCCACCTCTCTCTCTCTCTCTCTCTCTCTCTCTGGGTCACGAGGGAGACACCAACGGCACCCCCCGTGCAGAGCGCTGGCAACCCCCCTCCCCCCCCCCTCACGTCAGAACCCCCCTAGCGTAGGCTCTCCCTCATACGGACTCTATAAATACCCCCGAGAGAGTCCTCATTTGAGATGGATGAAGCCCATGGAAGCGGGAGGAGGAGCAATCTCCTAATTTTGTGTCTTATGTTATTTTGAAGCCCAACAGGGGTGTGTTGCATATATGCCCTTGGGTTTGCATAAATGTTGTCGTGGTCGTCCCTTGTGCCATTTCTTGGAGATAAAACATATTGTAATTTTTTCTTCTGAGGGCTCCGTCCCCCGAAAATCCCCCACAAGGGGCGCTGCCCTCTTGACCCCTACGATCTGACCGCGCAGGTCGATCCATGGCGGTGCACCAACGGACGCATGGAGATGGATTGTAGCTCATGGGAGCTCAAGAAGGAGAAACAACCTCCTAAGTATTTTTGCCTTGTGCACCAACGGACGCATGGAGATGGATTGCAGTTCATGGGAGCTCAAGAAGGAGAAACAACCTCCTAAGTATTTTTGCCTTATGCACCTCCACCAAGGAGGGACTTGTGCCTTATGTTACACAAAAATACTTGCTCAGTCCAGATATTACAAAAATATTCCTGACCTGTTCAAAATTACAAAAAATTCCATGTTCAGTTCAGAAATTACAAAATGTCCTGATCTGTCTAGAAATTTTAAAAAAACCCTGTGTTGTATGAAAATTACACAAATACCCTTGTGTTATTTAGAAAATTATCAAAATATCTCTGAACCTTCTAGAAATTACCAAAATCTCCCTGGTGTTTAGAAACTATCAAACTATCCATGGAATTTAGAAATTATCAAAATACCCCTGATGCAAACAAACCCTATCCTATCCAGAAATTGCATGAAAACTCTAAGCATTGCAGAATTTACACAAAGTTCATGTTTTGTCCTGAAGTTCCCAAAATACCCTTATCAAGGGTCACGCCTCTTGCACGACTCAATGGAACGGGACCATACCACTTCCTGAAGTAGTGTGCGCTCTCCTGAACTTTGTTTAAGACTGACAAGAAACTGTCAAACCCAAGAACCCTAATGCTCAAGAAAATTACAGGAATACTCTTGTTAGCGAGAAATTGCAAATAAGCCTATAGAAATCTTGAAATTACAAATAAACCTTGAGAAGTCAAAAAATGGCAGATACCGAAAATCTTGAAACTGTAAATAAACCCTGAAAAACCAAGAAATTGTAGATAAGTCCAAGGAACTTCTGAAACTGCAAATAAACCCTGAAAAGTCAAGAAATGACAAATAAACCCAGAAGATTTCAAAAATTACAAATAAGTCCTGGACAAGCAAGAAATGATAGGAATGTCCAATAAATCTAGAAAAAAATGCAAATATACTCTGACAAGTCGACAAATGATTGGAATGCCTAGAAATGTTAAAAAATGATATAAATACCTTGGAAAGTCAACAAATGACAGAAAGATCCAACCAAGTCGAAAAAATTACATAAATACCTTAGGAAGTCAAGAAATGATGAGAAGTCCAAGAATGTCGAGAAACTGCAACTGTGCCCCGAAAATCAAGAAATGACAAAAATGCTCTGGAATGTCAAGAAGAAATGACAGGAATGCCGTAGAAAGTCAAGAAATGACAAGGCTACCGCGAAATGTCAATAAATGACAGAAACATCCCAAAACGTCAAGAAATAACGAAAATACCACGGAATGTCAATATATGACAGAAATATCCCGAAATGTCAAGGGATGACAGAAATGTCTTGGAGAGTCCGAAAATGACAGAAGTACCTCGGACAGTCAAGTATCCAAGAAATCAACATTATTTGTCAAGGGAAAGTCAAGAACTGACAAATAAGTCAAGAACTGACATATATAGTTTTCTTGACTTTCCCTTTCCCGAAATGTCAAGGGAAAGTCAAGAACTGACAAATAAGGAGAACAGGAAAACTATAGAAATACCTAGAAAGAGTCAAGACTGAAGAAATAACCAAAAATGGTCAAACTGCGAAAATACCCGAGAAGGGTTAGAAACTGCAAAAATACCCAACAAGGGTCAAAAACTATAGAAACACTCAGAAAGAGAGAAATTACATATTTACCCAAGAAGGGTCCGATTATGATGAATCTCAAATTCAACGGTCAGATCTTGACCATAAGTAAATTAAACAGTCCGATTGTGGCCAAGAGTAAATCCAACAATCCAATTGAGGACAAAAGTAAATTTAACAGTTCGCTAGAGGTTAGGAGCAAATCCAACAATCTGATGATGACTAAAAGCAAATTCAATAGTCGAGCCGTCAACAGAAACGATCAAGAGATCCACGTGTAAGCAGAGGCCTGCTCAATGATCAAATGACGACCAGATGTAAACCCGAAGACCTGATTACATAATCGGAGCCAAATGTAAAGATCTCAAGAGACCAATTGTTATACAAATTTCATATATTAAAGGAATGAAAGTCTTTCGAGTTTTCTATCAAAGTAAGATTCAACGGGTGATCATCAAATATCATATCCATTAGACAAAACTCATAATATCACAATGGATATTATAGAGGTTAAAGGTGTTCTTTGACAATTAATCAAGGATATTCGGATTTTATGGCGATGTAAATAAACACCGACTGCAATCAGTGGGAAAATGTCAAGTACTCGAACCCTAAATTATCTGATAAATCAAATCCGCGAAATTAAAAATGTGCATGCTATTTAAATAGTTAACAGATGTGCATTGACGTTCAACAAATGAACATTCTTTAATTTATGTTGTGTTCAACACCATGCCAAAAGAAAGCTGGACCAATAGGGTGTGCAAACTCAGGTACAGCATTTGCCTTGCGTTTTTGTTAATAATTTTAGAGTTTTCAAACGTGCTGGCCTATGGACCTTCTCCAAATAAATCACAGGTTGGGCTTGCTTAGTGGGGCTTGGGTTTTGATACCCCTAGTACAATACAATAATGTAAAGCCACCACTAACTATAAGCCAGGACCATATGTAAGAAAGGAGAAAAGTTACTAGACTATATATGTGGCGTTCAAATCCAAGACCTGTTGTAAAGCACTTTTCTAAGATACAACTATGCAAATTCTACCCAAAGTAGACATTGAGAGCCAACCAATAATTTCAAGCTAGAGCCTTCAATGGTAACTCACCATGGAGATGATCAAGCTTTCTCTAGATAGATTGAAGCCAAGTGGCTCATTAACCATTCCTTATCAATTGGGTCCTAGTTCTACGGTGCCCTCATAATGTGAATATTAGAGTCACCTCCCCAAGGAATTCCGAATCGGATCGGGTCCTAAGATCAGACCCAGCCAATCCCAATCCAGATCAGATCGGATGACCGATTTTCATTTTTTAGTTATTTTTTCAATTTTTATAAAAAAATCAATTGGGATCGGGTTAGGGGCCAAATTCCGATCGGCTGATCCCGATGCTGATCGGCCGATTATGCATTCCATGCACCTCCCACATTGCAAAGAGAAACAGACTGAGTGAAAGTCTGGCATATGTTTTTTCAACATCGCAGAGCCAAGACTTCAACTTGAATCAATGGTACTTTGGAATATTGTACGTGTATTAATTTTGTATGCTTGCTTTCCTCTCCGATTATGCATTCCATGCACCTCCCACATTGCAAAGAGAAACAGACTAAGTGAAAGTCTGGCATATGTTTTTTCAACATCGCAGAGCCAAGACTTCAACTTGAATCAATGGTATTTTGCTTCACTTTGGAATATTGTACGTGTATTATAATTTTGTATGCTTGCTTTCCTCTCCAACACCAATGAGTTTTTCTTGAAAAAATAGCCATCTACTTTCATTTTTTACTTAACTGTAGTTGGTTTGGATACGGAGTCTCATTAGGAAAAAGTCTCATTTGGGATGATGCATTGCAGCACCTAATGTGTTGCTGCTCCATCAGTTGTGCACTTTTATCCCCCTGTAGCACCAGCCCCTGACCAGTCAATGATTTTCTTTATTTGATTATTCACTATCAACCATTTATACCACTAATGTGTTGCTGCTCCATCAGTTGTGCACTTTTATCCCCCTGTAGCACCAGCCCCTGACCAGTCAATGATTTTCTTTATTTGATTATTCACTATCAACCATTTATACCACTAATGTGTTGCTGCTCCATCAGTTGTGCACTTTTATCCCCCTGTAGGACCAGCCCCTGACCAGTCAATGATTTTCTTTATTTGATTATTCACTATCAACCATTTATACCATGTTTGGTTGCCTCTTGTTGCAACATAATCCCCTGTTGTGCAACTTTTTCAACTGCACAACCCACTTGCTGCGCCACTGGATGTGCTATGATATTTGCTGTGTCATCCAAGAGCTAAGTTTTTTCCCCTTTCATTTTGTCTACTTTATATTCAAATATTTATTCTCTTCATAGAGGATTTACGATGTTAAAAAATTCCTATTTGTTTAAATCAGTAAATCAGTGTGATGTTTGTGTGTTATTTTTATGTGCCTATTTCTATGTATTTCTATTATTTTTCGTAAGTTACTTTACACTTCTATTTCTATTATAATTTGTTAAAAATAGACCTCAATTCCTCCCTTCTCAAGGTGACTACAACATGTCATGAATTTTTTTGGGGTTTTTTGCATGAAAGTTAGACGTGAACTTACAAATATATATATATATTCTTGGAAATGCATTAGCAGGCATATCATTACGTAAATTCATATTGTGCAAAAATGCCAACCATGGTTAATTTTAACTAAAATTTTAAAATAATAAAAATACCCTTAGTTTAAAAAATTAAAAAATGTTATCCCCTCCCCTTCCACCTGCCGTCGGAACCCTCCCCCTCTCTTGGCCGTCGGATGCCACCGGACAAATATTTATTCTCTTCATAGAGGATTTATGATGTTAAAAATTTTCTATTTGTTTAAATCAGTAAATCAGTGTGATGTTTGTGTGTCATTTTTATGTGCCTTATGTATTTATGTTGTTGTTTGTAAGTTACTTTACACTTCTATTTCTATTATTATTTGTTAAAAATAGACCTCAATTCCTCCCTTCTCAAGGTGACTACAACATGTCATGAAATTTTTTTGAGTTTTTTGCATGAAAACCATTGTTAGACGCGAACTTAAAAAAAAATATTCCTAGAAATGTATTAGCAGGCATATCATTACGTAAATTCATATTGTGCAAAAATGCCAGCCATGGTTAATTTTAACTAAATTTTAAAAAAAAATAAAAATACCCTTAGTTTAAAAAAATAAAAAAAATGTTATCCCTTCCCCCTCCACCTGCCGCCGGAACCCTCCCCCCCCTAACTGTCGGAGCTGCTGCGAGGGTAACACCATTCGACGGTTAGGGTAGGGCGGTGGTCCAGCAATGGCACAGGAGCAATGGGAGTGGTGCTCCGACTGAGCTGTGGCCCTACTCATGCACGAGAGGTGGGCGGCGGCCGGCGCTTTGTTGCGGTGGCTGAGAGGGAGGGGGGTGGGAAAGGAAGAAGGGGGGCTCGACGGGGAGTTGTCTGGGTGCGCAGAGAGTGAGATAGAAGGGGAAGGAGGAGGAAGACGGGGGATTGAATGGGGTAGTTGGATGCCGCTGGATCCCCCTCTGCCTCCACTGCGCCACAGGACCCCCTCCCACTCCACTATGGCCGTCAGAACCCCCCCCCCTCCCTCCACGGACGCCGCCGAATCCCCCCCTCCCCCCTCCACCTGCCTATGCCTCCGGAGCGCCTCCCCCTTCACAATGGTTGTCGTATCCCCCTCTCCCTCCACTTATGTCGTCTAAGCCCCCTCCCCTCCACCATGGCCGCCGGACCGCCTCCCCCCGCCACCTAGGACCCCCTACCATGGCCACCAGAGGCCCTCCCCCTCCACCATGGCCATTGGATCCCCCTTCACTTGTGTCGTCGACTGTGTAGTCAAAATCCGCCTAGGCGCTCGCCTAGACAATGAGGCGGGGCGACGCGACGGCAGCCCACCTCGTGCCGTCGCGGTTCGCCGAGGCGAACGCCTAACGCGCGCCTCGCTCGCTCGCCCGTTCGCCCACCCGTCTCGAACCGGATCCACGTATCAGGTAACATTACCCGTTAGGGCTGTCAATGGGCCGGGCCGGCCCGATAGGCCAGCGGGCTTGGCCCGATTTCGGGCCGGGCCGCAAGGTCATTTTCGGCCCGCAGACTTTTAGTCGGGCCTAAAAGCCCGGCCCGACTTGACCCGCGGGCCGGGCTCGGGCTTTGAGTTCGGCCCGCGGGCCGGCCCGGCCCGTTCTTTTTTTTTATTCCCACATCAAAATTTAAAAATTATTTAGTTAAAACTATGTTATTTTACTTAACGATAAATTTTAAAACTCTCTTTTTACACAAATTATGTAATTAATATCAAAATTTTGATTAATTTAGTGAGATTATATGTTTTATATTATTATTTTTATTATTTTTATTATTTTATTTAAGTTGTCGGGTCGGGCCTTATTACCCGTTAACTTCGACGAAGCGAAGCCTTTTTAAACCCGCGAGGGATTCGCTCGCTTCCCACCCCGCAACCTATCGCTTCCCTCTCCAATGGCGACAGTAGCTTGTGGCGATCGGCGAGCGGCGTCCGGTAATCTCCCTCTCTCTCTGTCTTCCACTCCCTCTCTCTCTCTCTCACGCAGGCGCACACGGAGGGGGGATCAGCCCCTCTCCCACAGTCCCACCTTGTCACTCTCTCTCCCCCTGCCACTCTCGCTCTCTCCTCTCTATCTCCCTCACAGTGAGAGGGAGGGGGCCGAGCCCCTCTAGCCGTCTCCATCTCCCTCCCTCTCCGAGTCTCTGTCTTCCACTCCCTCTTTCTCTCTCACGCAGACACACGGAGGGGAGCTCACCGTGAGAGGGAGGGGCCGAGCCCCTCTCGCCCCTCTCTCACAATCCCACTCTGTCACTCTCTCCCCCCAGCCACTCTCGCTCTCTCCCCTCTCTATCTCCCTCACAGTGAGAGGGAGGGGCCAAGCCCCTCTCTGTCTCCCTCTCTCTCACTCAGTCTCCCTCTCTTACTCTCTCTCTCCCTCGCCTTCACTCTGTCTCTCTCTGTTCTCCCGCTCTCCCAAAATTAACTTGTTTGGTTGTTTAACTATTTTTATTTTGTAATATTGTAATTGTTAGTTGTTATTCTTGTTTAGTGTATATGTAATTTTATGATATTTACTGTTCAAAAAAATTGTGATATTTTGACATATAATTTAATTTTTAAATTACATATAATTATTTAATAATATCTCGCCTCAAACACCTCGGCCATCGCCTAGGCCTTTGAGGCGTGAGGCGACCCCCTGGTCGCCTCACACCTCAGACTACATAGGCCGTCGGAGCCCCCTCCACCATGGTCGTCGGGCCCCGTCCTCCCACCACCTGCACAAACAAGACCCCCCCTCCCCCTCCCAGGCCGAGTTCACCCGCCCGCCTCGAATCGGATCAGCGTATCGGGTAACATTACCCGTTAACTTCGACGAAGCGAAGCCTTTAAACCCGCGAGGGATTCGCTCGCTTCCCACCCCGCAGCCTATCGCTTCCCTCTCCAACGGCGACAGCAGCTTGTGGCGATCGACGAGCGGCGTCTGGTAATCTCCCTCTCGCCGTCTCCATCTCCCTCTCTCTCTGTCTTCCACTCCCTCTCTCTCTCTCTCTCTCACGCAGGCGCACACGGAGGGGAGCTCACCCCCTCTCCCACCCTGCCTCTCTCTCTCCCCTCTCTATCTCCCTCACAGTGAGAGGGCGGGGCCAAGCCCCTCTCCCTCTCTTACTCTCTCTCCCTCGCCTTCACTCTCTCTCTCTGTTCTCTCACTCTCTGTCTCCCGCTCACTCTCTCTGTCTCCCTCTCCCTCACTCAGTCTCCCTCTCTTACTCTCTCTCTGTTCTCTCACTCTCCCGCTCACTCTCTCTGTTCTCTCAACTCTCTGTCTCCCGCTCTCCAAAAATTAACTTGTTTGGTTGTTTAACTATTTTTGTTTTGTAACATTACAATTGTTAGTTGTTATTATTGTTTAGTGTATATGTAGTTTTATGATATTTACTGTTCAAAAAAATATTTTTTGTGATATTTTGACATATAATTTAATTTTTAAATTACATATAATTATTTAATAATATATCGCCTCAAACGTCTCGGCCATCGCCTAGGCCTTTGAGGCGTTGACGACCCCCTGGTCGCCTCGCTCACCTCACGCCTCAGACTACATAGGCCGTCGAAGCCCCCTCCACCATGGTCGTCGGGCCCCCTCCTCCCACCACCTGCACAAACAAGACCCCCCCTCCTCCCCTCCCATGGCCATCGGAGCCCCCTCCCCCTCCACCATGGTCATCGGACCCCCCTACCCCTTTTAGCTGGAACCTGAATGTCATGAATCCTCTCTCTCTCTCTCTCTCTAAACCGAGGGTATATTGGTCATTTAACACCCAGATAACATGAATATTGACATATTTTTTGAATATTCGCTCTTTCGTCAATGAAAGTTAACTACGATGGTATTTTTGCACAATTAGGATTTACGCTGTGATACACCTACTAATGCATTTCCAGGTTTTTTTTTTAAATTCGTCTCTAACAATGGTTTTCATGCAAAAAACCCAATTTTTTTTCAGGTTCCCATGTTCCTCCCACAGCATGGCAAAGGATTTTCATCCACCTCCCCCGTACCCAAGTAGAAAGGCTCCACAGACTAAACCACAAATCCATCTTTAAGAAGCAGAAGCTTCTATCTTTCCATTTCTAAGGTGGCAACAACAACTTTTTCAGAAAAGGCAAGGAACCACAAATATGAAACATTGTGGATTTCTTTCTAGTTTTAATGCTTCATCAACATGATCAATTGTAAATTCTAACGATCAAAAAGTATGGGTATGTAACTTTGCACATAAATTTCAAATAATAATAACATTTATGCAAGGATGAAGCATTTGCAATTGGCATAAATGTATTATGAAGATTGAGTTGTCAATTCTTACATATCTAGGCATCGATAGTCGGAACCAGTACAAGAGAAAGTTGACCAGCTTGCGGTAACAATCACTGCATTTAGTTGAAAATGTCAACACAAAATACTTCCATGAAACAGAAATTTTTTTAAAAAAAATGTATGAATCAGTAAGAAATAACAATCAAACACCATGTGAAGAATCATGCTCAAATGAAAAATTAAGACACCCAGATCAAGTCATCTAGGTGACAGATTTCCAAACATCCTAACCTAATACAGCCCGTAGTGGATGAAGATTGAAAAGTTACTTTTGAGAATATATTCAGAGAAACTCGGTATCAAAAAAGGTTAGTCAGATAAAACTCCATCAAAGATAAAATGCCATCCCTTGGGTATGAAACTTTTATGGTTTCACCTGTATGAGTCAGACGACACTCTAACCGCCTCCTTTTCTTTATTGTATAAGGCTGATCTTATCTTTTTATAGTCAGTCTCCCCTCCAACTAAGTGGCTCACTCTTTATCCTGGAGTAACATGAATAACCACTCACCAGCAGCCATATCACAGCAGAGCAGATCACTCACTAGCCCAATCCCTCAGCTTCCATCTGTCCAGCCCACTCCTTTCAGTTATGGTTTTGATGTGAGTGCATAGGCATTCATAGATGGCAGGCAATGGTAAACATCAAAACCTTTTTATTTCACCTCATAGCACTAAATGGAGGAAAATCACAAATTTCAACTACAAGTGAAATTTTCAAAAAGAATTATATATCTTATGGAAAACAAATAAATTACCCGCAAAGGTGAGTTCTTGACGATATTGTTTCTACATGGTTCAACTGCAATATTGTCCGGTCTGCAAGGATAGCACCACTTACCAATTCAGCTGAGAAACATACAAGTAGCTTCATCTAACTTACTGAAACATCAAAAGACAGACTAACACATGATTAGACAGCTATTACATGTGTGGGGTAGAAAGAAATGTCTTTCATCTATCATAACATTACATTTCTAGCAAGGGAAAATGTCAATACAACTATATGTGTGTGTGTGTATGACGTGGAATCCCTTGAGAAGTCTTCCTGAAAAATTACTCCCTTAATAAAATAACCCTCGTACAAAATCATATACTTACCTTCCTAAAAATGATTTTGTCTATGTGCTTACAATATGTAAGAGTTTTTTTCTAATACATAAACAATACAAATATAGCACCCCATAACCATGTGACCCAAACATACAAATATAGTGACTCGAGAAGGATCAATTTACACCAAGATTTTTTTGACCCTATACTTTCCCATAACCCTTTGACTCAAGCAAAACCATGCTGTTACCCGAAGGTGTTTTGCATATATATATATATATCCCCCTCATGTATGAGAGAGTATACATTTAATCCTGTGTATACTCTCACTGCATGGATTTTTTTCCTACCCTTGTCATTGCCTCCCACAACCCTCTTAAATCCAAATGTAACTAGATTATTTTTTTGAGGGAAATGTGGATTGTACCACCAATTTTATAAGATACACAGACGTAGTATACAATGGGGGAGGTGAGGAGAGGTCCCTCACACTAAAAAAAACAAAAGAAAAAGTAGGAGGTCCTACAAAGAAAGAATTGCCTTCCTCCACTCCACAAAAGACATGCGAAGTATGCATGTAAACCACTGATAAATAAAAGACAAAGGCTTAACTAAGAGAAGTATTCTTGATATAAGGTCTACTTCCCCAGAAGATGTGGTCATTCTGCTCCCGCCAGACTCCAGCATATGCCATTTGGAATCAGAGATAACAGAGACCTCGTGCTTATTCAGTTGTTGCTGCCTTTGGAGCCACGAAGTACGCCCACATTTGTTAGACAATGAAAATGCCCCTGTAATATTGAAGACCTGGCCCATCACTTCCCAAACTTCCAAGCTGAAGAAGCATGTGAACATCAAATGATCAACATCCTCTGGCGGAGTACCACAAAATGAGCACAACACATCACAGTGTGAACGCCTCTTTCTTCTATACAACATTGATAAATTCTCCTGGCTGAAAGCAACCACATGAAGGCTTGTACTTTCAAAGAGGACTTAACCTTCCACACATGAGAGTAAAATGAATATGGTATCTGCTGGTCATCCATTAGTTGGTACTTGGTAGAAACTCTTGACAGGGAAACCCTTGGCAGATCCATTCCAAGTTATCTGATCTGATCTACTTTAGTCCATGGATGTAGTCTGCAGTAGAGTTAACAGAGCTATATATTCTGCTTCCTCCTCCTCCGTTAAACTTCTTCGAAACTGAATAGTCCACTGAACATGACCTGCTTCAAGCTGACAATTCTGAGAAACTTTGTT
>JAHNEJ010002342.1:0-79744 GCA_022559845.1 Amorphophallus konjac | reverse complement strand
ACTGACCTCAGCCGCCAAGCCTTGACGGCATATGGTAATGGCGTCCTCCTGAACGGGTGGATTGACACACCTCATGATGAGGTCTCACCAATTTTTGATGAAGTCAAGGGCGCTCTTGCCCTTTTTCTGCCGAAGAGAACAGAGTTCGGCCAGGGAAATCTTTCGCTCGATCGTTTGAAAGTGGTCGAGGAACTTCTTCTGGAGATTCCCCCAGTCGATCACTGAGTTGGGCTTCAGGCGGGAGTACCATTGGAAGGCCGTTCCCATAAGTGAAGTGGCGAAGTAGTGGAGGAGGTATGACTCATCCAACGCTAACTCGCCCATGGCCGTGACATAGTAGGCCAGGTGTTCATGTGGAGACCCCTGCTTGTCGAACTTTTGCAGCTTCGGGGGCTTGGCGTACTCTGGGGGAAGCTTTTTCAGCTGGTGGTAAAGCGGGTAGGGCACACTGTAGAGGTCTACTGTGACAACCCGATCATCATACTGGGCGAGCTTTGTCTCGACAATACGCTCGATCATCTGGCGTTGCGCTAGGAGATTTTCTGGCACTGGCATATTGGAGGCTCGTGATTGAGCCTCAACCGGAGGTGTGCCAAACCCAGTTGCCAACGGAGTTCGGGCAATCGCCGCTGAGGTGCTAGCAGCATCGCGGGCTGCTGGCGGTGCCAGTGCCTCAGCCTGGGGCCTAGCAGGTTGCTGAGGGTGAAGGTCCCGTTCCTGAAGGAGGTCTTGCAGAAGGGCCTTCAAGTGTTGGTTCTCCTTCATGAGAGTGTCGAGGGTCACTTCTTGAGCCTCGTTCGCAAGAGGGTCATTATTGACCAACTCTGCATTGATAGGAGGGTCGCGGTCTTCAACCGGGACCTCTTCCGCGTGTTCCGACGCCTGTGGTCTGGCAGAAGTACCGATGTGACTAGTTGGGGGAGGCGGTGGAACCTGATGGCGCGTCCTCCTGAAATCGGACAGGGGCTGATTTAGGTCATCAGACTGGGTGTCCGACTGGTGTCCGGTGGTATAGCACGCGAACACTCGAACCACGTCGTTGATGAATCGGGCCGTCCGCTTCCTGCGCGGGTGCCGCTCAGGGCAGACAGGCGCCCCTAGTCTGTCAAAGACCGAGGTGCATTGCAGAGGGGACTCGCTCCCGATGTTGGTCGGAGAAGATCCCGGGACAGGCTGCTGGATGGCTCGGGAGCGGGCTCGCCTTTACCTCCACTTGCTTGTGCGGGGGGCACTAGACGGCTGGGCATCTTCAGACGGTACCGTTGTAAGGTTGGACGCATCCCGCCCGATGCCGCGTCTGAGTGCTCGCAGGGGGTTTCTAATACGTGCCCTCCGAATGGCTTGACCTTCCTCTGGGGTGACCTAGATTCTCCTCAAGTCGGATTGCTAGTCTCCCTTGTCGTCATTTTTCTGACGGGTCGTCATAGGAGCTTGGGAGTCGGGCCGATGGGGATGCCCCCGGACTGCCACTGAGGTGCCCGCTCCTTTGATCGCCTTATCCTCTCGTGTCTGTCGCAAGAGGTCGAAGCGGTTGGAAGTGGGAAAGGTAGGAATGGTCCGTTCCTGAGGTATGATGGGTTCACCCCC
Source organism: Amorphophallus konjac (assembly GCA_022559845.1). NCBI lineage: Eukaryota > Viridiplantae > Streptophyta > Magnoliopsida > Alismatales > Araceae > Amorphophallus > Amorphophallus konjac. Next base: position 78,157 of record JAHNEJ010002342.1, on the reverse strand, counting down.
ATCGAGACGAATATGCAAATCACCGACGAGAATAGTCTTGCCGGAGTTGCTAATTGCAGCGGCGAGCCGCCCGCCCTTATGGCCATGGCGACACTTCTTCTGGGGAGCCGAGGAAGACTCCGCCCCGAGATGGTAGACCGAGAAGACCCGACCCACAGTGGATGGCGGCGCAGAGCTGCCAGTGGAAGGTACAAAGGCCAGCCCCCGGTGTACGAGGCCCACCTTGGGAGTCGACAGCCGGGCGACTAGGGTGTAAGCCCTGGCCCGTGTCGAGAGAAGCGTTTCTGATGCTCGAGATGACGTTCTCGCACCAGGTGACAATGTCGTCGGCAGTGCTGAGGTGCCGACGCCCCGGGGTCGAGGACCCGCAGTAAGTGCCGGCGTAGTCTGGGCTCGGGTCATAAGGCCCGACGAGGGTGCTGAGGAACCTTTTCCCCCTGGGTAGAAGACCTGCGGGGAGAGCTAGTTCGACTGGAGCTCGGAACCGGGATTCCGAGTGGAACGCCGGAGACCCACGAACCCGGGGCATAGAGCCCATGTTGGGTGCCAGCTGAAGCTGGCCTCGGGGTTGAAGGCCCGAGGAAAGTGCTGGGAAGCCGCGAACTCGGGGCTGAGATCTCGTGTTGGGTTCCGGCTGAAGCTGGCCTTGGGGTTGAAGGCCCGAGGAAAGGGCTAGGGAGCCATGAACCTGGGGCTAAGAGCCCGTGTTCGGTGCCGGCTGAAGCTGGCCTCGGGGTTGAAGGCCCGAGGGAAGTGCTGGGGAGCCGCGAACCCAGGGCTGAGAGCCCGTGTTGGGTGTTGGCTGAAGCCAGCCTCGGGGTTGAAGGCCCGAGGAAAGTGCTGGGAAGCCGTGAACCCGGGGCTGAGATCCCGTGTTGGGTGCCGGCTGAAGTTGGCCTTGGGGTTGAAGGCCCGAGGAAAGTGCTGGGGAGTCGCGAACCCGGGGCTGAGAGCCCGTGTTGGGTGCCGGCTGAAGCTAGCCTCGGGGTTGAAGGCCCGAGGGAAGTGCTAGGGAGCCGCGAACTCGGGGCTGAGAGCCCGTGTTGGGTGCCAGCTGAAGCTGGCCTCGGGGTTGAAGGCCCGAGGGAAGTGCTGGGGAGCCGCGAACCCGGGGCTGGGAGCCCGTGTTGGGTGCCGGCTTTGCTGAGGCTCGGGGTTGGAGGCCCGCGGAAAGTGCTGAGGTAGCGACCGAAATCCGGGGCGCGGGGCCAGTGCAGGAGGTCGAACGAGGCTGGCCTCGGGAGCTAACGCTTGCCCGTGTCGGTAATCATCTGGGGGCCCTACAGGGGCCAGAGGTGGCGGTCCTGAGCCTGGTGCTCAGGTGAGCCACCAGTGCTGGAGGCACGCGTGGCACATCGACCACGGGAGCCGACAGAGAAACTGGGATTGGCTGAGCAGCAGCCACATGGATGACCCCCAAATACTAGGGCGATCAGATGACGGGGGCGAAGCTGCCGAAAGCAATCGGCGTCGCCAAGTAGCCCACTCGGGCATGGGTGGCAATGACATTGGGACCGTAAGTGATGGCCGCCATGGTTGTTGGAACGTTGAGTGATGCGGAGGTGACGGTTGTTGACAGTCGCCGAGCGCGGTCTGATAGTCAGAACGCGAACCGGAAGCTGCTAGAGAATGCGCGCGCGAGTACCCTCCTCTGCCTCTCCTGCAAGGACAAGGAAAGGGCACCAGGACTTCAGGACTGGCATAGGCTTTTCTTCAGCAAAAAGAAGGAAGGCGGGAGACGTCCCACCAGGCGTGCCATCCTCTCTGTTGCGGGGTTTTTTTATGCCAATGACTGGGTGAAGGAAGGGATATAGCGGGGAAGGAAAATACGAAAGTTTGATGTATCTCGGGTATCCTCCTTACGGTTGCATGCCTCTCACGGCAGTATCAGGCACTCTCCTCTTACAGAAAGTCGAAAAGGGTCGAATGGCACGGAAATGTAAGGGTATAGGTTAGCTGGACAGGGTGCGGGCGTGCCAGTCGATTTCTCGACAATCACCCGTGGAACCAAGGGTTGACCGGGGGAAGCGTCACCAGGACGCGGCACGTGGGCTCGAGAGATCGAGCGACACATGGAGAAAATGGGTTCCACGGGTGCGAGTGCGCAGGCGATTGTGGAAATCGTGTATCGGACATCTTTCCCCACCGGCCGCAAGCAACTGGTGTTTATTTACATCGGATTGAATCCGAACACCTTCGTTCCATGCTGAAGAGAAGCATGTCTATATATCTGAAGCCGTGGGTAGAGGGCCGGGAGCATTCTACAGTTGTGGGTGCGCTTTCAACTGAGGGGTGTTTATTGGAGTCAGGATGTTAGGCACGTATGCCGAGTGGTGTAGGTAGAAAGCTGAGGACCCGAATGTGGGTGCTTGTATTCCACTGGTTTTATACTGCATGAGGGCTGCGTGAGCCTTCCAAATAGGTCGAGGGGGCCAAAGTACAACAGGCGCAAGCCGCAGGACAACTTCGACACGTGGGTCGGTCCCCGGGTCATTGCGTAATAAAGTGGATATCCGCGAATTTTACAGAAACTATTTATAAAGGGATCGATGCGAGCCCGACTACCTTGGTGGCGGGGGCGGACGTGGACTGGCGCCTGGTGGAGGTCGGACACGGCTCGAGGTGAGCGGTCGGGTCCGGGTCTCGGACGGCGAGTGTCATCATGCTAGGGAGTCGAGGTCGGCCCCGGGACTATGATTCCCGGGCCAGAGGGTCGACTAGACTCGAGTTGTTAATCCGAGTGGCCAACGGCCGATTGGGGGTGAGCAGTAGGCACGCGAATCCGGGTCGGAATTAGGTGCGGCATCATGGAGTGCGTTTCGTCACCGTAAGTTGGCGTACACGGGCGGACCCGGGATGCGGGTGTACTCGCCGTTGACATAATCACCTTACATGCGACGAGGATGGACTTGTGTGAGATGGCTAAACGCCGGATGAGGGGAGTACACGTGACATACCCTCGGCGTGTGTGAGCCGAATAGCAAGCCAACCGCACGCGCACTTAGCTTCTCGCGTTCCCGACCCTTGCTGAATGCCTCGAGAGTCCGAGGGTGCGGCAGTTAGGTCGGGCGTGTTTGTCCGTTCGTCTGTGCGTCCGCTTATGCATGCATTCATTCATTGCCCCTTGAGCTTCTAAGGGGTGGAATTTATAGGAAGTTGAAGGGGTGGGCGGTGGGGTTTAGGCGGACCAAGTTGAGGGTTCAACTTGGTCCGGGTAAACCCCTCAAAAAATATTATTATTATTATGTTTTTTTTGTTTCACGGAGTGGGGGAGGGAGGTTTAGGCGGACCAGCCCAAGGGGCTGGTTTGGTCTGCCTAAACCCCTCCCCCAGGGGGGTTTAGGCGGACCAGCCCCATGGGCTGGTCTGGCCCGCCTAAACCCCTCTTTGGAGGGGTTTTTTCCTTTAAAAAATCTTTTTTTTTATTTCTAGGTGGGGTTTAGGCGGACCAGCCTCGGGGTCCAGGCTGGTCCGCCTAAACCCTCCCCCAATGGGGGTTTAGGCGGGCTAGCTTGGCGCTCTTTTTTGATTAAAAAAAGGTTGTTTTATTGTAATGGGGTTTAGGCGGAGCAGCCTGAGGGGTCAAGCTGGTCCGCTTAAACCCCATTATAATAAAAAAAAAGCTTTTTTTAATTAAAAAAGAGTGGTCAGGCTGGTCCGCCTAAACCCCCCCCCCTGGGGGGTTTAGGCGGAGTGGGTGGAGGGAGAGAGGGGGGGGGCGGCCCCACCTCTATAAAATCCCATTTTTTGTTATTTTTCTTCCTAAATTAAACTAAGAAGAAAAGGACAAGTGCTAGGAGGATACATGGAGACTTGTGAGCGCGTTGACTGTCGAGGATCGCTCCCCCGTGATGTTGCTTCATGCTTCCGCGTGTTGCTCCCACGAACTGGTACGGACAAACGGTGCGAGCCCTCCCCCCCGGATTAGGTAGTCGGACAAACGGAGACTGATAATCAGACAAACTGGGACTGAGCGGGGCCGTGGGGCCACCGGGCTGGAGAGAGGGCACGGCCCCCATAGAGTTCGCCCTCCCTGGGGGGGCGCGGCCGCGCCCCAGGGTGAACTGGCCCCGGGCGAGTAGCAACCCCGAGGGATGGCCCCCGGGGGTCTTCTTTTGTCATCTGGGAGTGTCCTTCGAGGGACACTGGGCTTCGGGATACTGGGATGGCCCGTGGGGGCCGCTGTTGTAGAGTCATAGTAGCCGCTTGCATGGTGTTCGGGTAAATGCCCGACACACCCCGGGTTGTCGAACGGCTTGGGTAACTAGCTGCGGGGCCTCGGGATGGGCCTTGGGATGAGGATGAGAGCTCGTGGGAGCTAAGGAGAGGTACTTTGGGCTCGTGGGCCATGCATCGGGCTACGTGGCGCATTGCACGGCGGGTTGTGGGGGTAGTCTCGGGTTGGCCCGAGAGCTAAGGTTAAGTGGCTCATTGCCACGTGTCTGAGGGTCGGGCCGGGGGTGGCCCCGACTTGCTGGGGGGTCGTTGTAGAACCCAATTAGTGTGCTGGAACCACGGGATAGCTCATGGTTTGGTGTAGAAGGGCTAGAATATACGCACCCACAAGGTGTTCAGAAAAATGCCGAACACACACATGTGAGCCGTATATGCATGCGGCGGGCCTCCAAAGCCTGTGGTTGGCCTAATTAGGTCTCCCTTTGACCTTGAAGGGTTAGAAGTAAGTTTCTTGGAGTGGGCCCTCGGCCCTTTCACTGGGTGCCACGTGGCGTGCCTCGAAGTCGGAGCGCCCCCGGGTTGGCCCGGGCGGCCATGTGGAGTACGGACAAAGCCCGTAGTTGAGTAGCCGGGATTGGTCCCGGTTAGTCGTCCGTGTAGCCGCATGTCACGGCAAACTGGTTAGGGCCCCTAGTGAGGTCCCGGGAGGTGTAGGGATGGCCGGGTAGCTCATGCCTTAAAGGTGTTCGGAAAAATTCCCGAATCCTTATTTCTTGGTATTTTGCTGGGGAAATTGTCCGGGGTATAATAATCTCTCATGGATTTTGATTGTCATCACAAATTTTAGGAACGGAATCTTCGACATATTTTTTAATCCATTGGAGATTTTTTGATAGAATTTTCAACCGAAATTATGTTCCATCGGAGATTTTGGGAGGGGAAATTCTGACGGAAATGATTTTTCGTCGCTGATGTTAGAGATGGATTTTCGACGGATATCTTTCTATCACTGATGAAATTATGTTATTTATTTACGACAAAATTATTTTTGTCACACATTACGAATGGATTTCGGATGGTATTTTTTTCATCAAAAATTTGCGACACGAAATATCCGACGGCCAATATCCGTCCTAAGTTCGTCAGAAATCCTTCGCAACGTCTTTTTACAATGGATTTTCGACGGAATAGGGATGGATTTGGGCTATCCCTATTGCCGTATTTTCTTGTAGTGTTTTCAAATGATGTTTACATAATCTAATCAATCAAAGATCATTTCTAAATAATGTTAAGGGTTTTTTACATGAAAATCATTGTTAGAGGTTAATTTGTAAAAAAAATATTTCTAGAAATGTATTAGCAGGTATATCACTGTGAAAATCTGAATTGTGCAAAAATGAAATATTTATTCGCATACATATCACTTCTGTTTATCGACAACTTGTAAAAAAATCATGCTTAAATGACATTTATACACTATTTGAATTAACTTAGTGATATGTCAGCTAATATATTTCTAGGAATAATTTTTTTAGAAATTCACCTCTAACAATAATTTTCATGTAAAAATCTCTAATATTAATGTATTTTAATAATTAATTATGTTATAATGATTTTAGTAGTATCTGTGCTTAGTGGCGATGGTTTATGGTTGCACACGTTTGTGGGTAAGTCTGAAAATGGAAATTGATAGATCAGATTCCAAACAACTTATTGTTTAAGCTAAGGAAATGGGGAGGCAGGACTCATTTTTTGTTGGTAATTATTTGAAAAGTAATATTTGGGTAATAATGAATTGTTTTTAATTGATAAATATTTATTATTTATTATAATATTATAATTTAAAAAATTGTTTCAACATCCACAAGTGTTTAAGATTAGAACTTTCTCTAAAGAGCTTACAAATAGTTCGCCCTAGCTTTGCTGATTGTTGCAAGGAAATGGAGGAATTAATGCTTCAGAAAGACCAAATCGAATTGATAAATCATCTCAAGGACAAACAAGTACAGCCGTACAAGTTGATCCCAAATGAAACAGTCGAAGGAAGGTGATGGCCCTTCGTCCACGCGAGTGATAACGAGAGGCAAGTACTCTTCACAAGCTTAAACATAACAACGCACAAATGTAGACTCCTAAATCAAGCCTTTCAAGCTGGCCCAATGAAAGTTGGGGTCGATGCAGCGTCGACAGAAGGATCCATGTGTGTAGAGTAGGAAAGCTTTATCGTGAAGGGCAAGGCGCAGTGCCACCTCAGTCAGCTACGGCTTAGGAAAGCTTGGCAGCTCCGGCAGCGGTGGCAACTCAGGCTTCGGCAGCTCGTGAGGCAGAGGAGGCAGTTCCGGCTTGGGCAGTGGCAGCTCATGTGGCAGCTCGGGCTTGGGCAAAGGAGGCAGCTCGGGCTTGGGAAGGTGGGGCGCCTCCGGTTGAGGTGGCAGCTCCGGCTTCGGAAGGACGGGCTCATGGGGCAGAGGCGGGAGCTCCGGCTTGGCAAGGTGGGGTGCCTCGGGTAGAGGTGGCAGCTCCGGCTTCGGTAGGACAGGCTCATGAGGCAAAGCCGAGAGGTCTGGCTTTGGAAGGTGGGGCGCCTCCGGAGAGGTGGCAGCTCCGGTTTCGGTAGGACAGGCTCATGGGGCAAAGGCGGCAGCTCTGGCTTGGGAAGGGGGTGGGGCGCCTCCGGGAGAGGTGGCAGCTCCGGTTTCGGTAGGACGGGCTCATGAGGCAAAGGCGGCAGCTCCGGCTTCGGTAGGACAGGTTCATGAGGCAAAGGGGGCAGCTCTGCCTTGGGAAGGTGGGGCGCCTCCGGGAGAGGAGGCAGCTCCGGCTTCGGTACGACAGCTCATGAGGCAAAGGCGGCAGCTCTGGCTTGGGAAGGTGGGGCGCCTCCGGCAGAGGTGGCAGCTCCGGTTTCGGTAGGACAGGCTCATGAGGCAGAGGCGGCACCTCCGGCTTGGGAAGGTGGGGCGCCTCCGGCAGAGGTGGCAGCTCCGGTTTCGGTAGGACAGGCTCATGAGGCAGAGGCGGCACCTCCGGCTTGGGAAGGTGGGGCGCCTCCGGGAGAGGAGGCAACTCGGGCTTTGGTACGACAGGCTCATGAGGCAGAGGCGGCACCTCCGGCTTGGGAATATGGGGCGCCTCCGGCAGAGTTGGCTCGTGAGGCAGAGGCGGCAAGACCGGCTCCGGCAGCTTCGGCAGTGGTGGCAACTCGGGTTTGGGCAACTCCGGAGCTTCCAACAAATGACGGGCAGCTCGGCACACGTCGGTGATGGAGAGGACAAACACGAGGGCCATGACCGTAAAGCGGCCTAGGCCTTTACAAGCCATGGTGGGAGGAGGATGTTTGAGCCAAATTGTTGAAAGAAGAAGATCGAGCGAGATGAGGGGTTAAGCTGAGCATCTGGGCATTTACTTATATAGGGCATGGAAACTGCAAACTGAAAACCAAATACAAATAGATCAGTCTTATCTGGCTGTTGGCCCCTCGCACCAATAACTTCTCTTATGTTGTTGGGGGAAGTTCAAATGTTGCTGTGAGTTGTTGACCTTCTCAATCTGCACACAGCCCACTTTCGGGCTCAACGTGACAAGTGCCCACGTTGGACAAAGCAGAGATATAAACCGTTGTTAAACATTTTTCTTGTAATCAGACTGTTGGTTGCTTCTTTGGTTTTTGTTTGTTATGGGCTTAGGGACATCCTTCCATGTTGGTTCTTTAGTTATTAACTTTCATTTACCCTTCTTAGACAGAATGAAATGGTCTTTAATTAGTTCAAATTCTTTTTTCTCAATGGGGTTGAACCCCAACCCTTCTTTCCTAAAATTTACCCGAGTTCCTAAGATAGCATCTAGATTGGACTTACCCCAGGTCATTTTTTCTAGGATAGACTGCTTGTCCTGCAACTCATTTTCAGCCCTCTCAAGATCTATCTGCATTTTATTATTGACGGCTTTTATGGCTTCATATTTTTCAAGGATGAGTTTGTTTTCTTTCTCATATTCCTGACATTTCAGTTTGACTTCTCCGAGTTGTTGTCATAGATTTTCATTTTCCATTTTCAGATTTTTAAGTTCTGAACTGTCAGAATCACATTCCTCAATATGTTTCCTTAGTTTTTCGTTTTCAGCTTTTAAGATCTCCAGATTTTTATTGACAGGATTGTCATGAACTAAAACATTGATTTTCTTCTTTAGATGCTTGTTTTCTTTCTTAAACGCTTTGCATCTTTCAAACAATTCAGTGTACGCCTCTTCCCATTCTTCAGTAGAGAAATTGTCAAAGAGAGTAGTTACCTGATCTTCTTCTTCTTCATTAGCCATCAAACAAAAGTCATCTTCCTCTTCTTCTTTAGAGGAGCTTTCATCTTCCTCCTCCTCGTCACTCCAAGTACAGACCATTGCTTTGGGCTTCTTCCCTTTGGCCTTGAATGTCTTCTTAAGCAGCTCGAGGCATTCTCCTCGCATATGCCCGGGCTTCTTGCACTGGTAGCATAAAACTTTGTCAGACTTCTTTGTTTGATAAGGTTTGAGGTTGGATATTCTTCTTATCTGTGGCGACCTCTTCTTTTTATGGAATTTACCTTTACTTAGGAATTTTTTAAACTGCCTGGTGAGTAGGGCATGATCACCTAGGCTTGCTTCTGGGATGTCATCTTCTTCGTCCTCATAGGACTCGTCAGTGCTCTCAGGTACTTTGAGAGCCACTGGCTTCTTCTTCTTGTGGTCTTCCTTATTTCTTTTCATGTTAAGCTCATATGTCATGAGCGAGCCTATCAGTCCATCAACTATCATCACAGACATGTCTTTGGAGTCTTCAATCACAATAGATTTGGTGTGCCAGGCCGGTGTGAGAGATCTCAGAATCTTTCTAACCAGTTCATTATCCGAATATTCTTTACCCAAAGATTTCAAGCAGTTTGTTAGTTGGGTAAGTCTAGCATATATTTCTGAAATGGACTCGTCAGATTTCATCTTAAACATTTCGTAATCAGAAATTAGCATGTTGGCCTTAGTGGCCCTTATCTCAAATGTTCCTTCATAGATTAGCTACAGCCGATCCCACATCTCTTTAGCAGACTAACAAGTAGACACCTTGGAGTACTCTGTAGGATGAATAGCACATTGCATAACATTCATTGCATTCCAATTGACAGTGGATTTATTTATCTGATTTGCAGTCTAGGTATCCTCATCTTTAGGGAGTTCATAAGGACCTCGACTGACTACCCTCCAGATCATATGATCCTGAATGCGAAGAAACACTTCCATTCAGTTTTTCCAATATGTGTAATTTGCCCCATCAAAGATTGGGAGTCTATTAACAGAGTGGCCCTCAGCTATGAAGATGCGAGGGACGTTCCCATCAGATCTCCCTTGGTGGTTGGACCACATTTTCAGGGAACCCGCTCTAATACCAATTGATAAGTGGTATGAGTGGATCTAGAGGCGGGGTGAATAGGTCCCACACTCAATTCTTGGTTACTTCGAAAATGAAACAGAGACGGCAAGATAGAAGAGACGACTCTAAGTACTATTCTATGCCAATATGCGAAATGTTTGACTCATAAACACATGAAAGCACGTTGATCGAATTACAACACCTGTGAAAGGGGTAGATGAAAGGGAGTGTGGACACAACAAACCACAACACACTGGTTTTAAGGTGGTTCAGCTACTATCTAGCAAGCCTACATCCACCCCTCACCAACTTGGTGAGGCTTTCACTTCTGGCCAAGAAGAACACACACACACACACACACACACACACACACACACACACACACACACACACACACACACACACACACACACACACACACACACACACACACACACACACACACACACACACACACACACACACACACACACACACACACACAATCAAATAGCGTGCATGAGAAAAACGTTCCTCAACACACACACACGGCTGCGAGGCAGCCCGCACACACGGCGGTCCCTAAAATAGGGTACCGAAAAAATCGCTGAGGAAGCTCAGCAAACACACATCAAACGTCTAAGAGAAGAAACAAAAAAAGATAAAGAAAAGCTCTAAACATGAGCTAAAATGCAGCTTCTGACAGAAGTTAAGAAGTTGAATCAAAAAGATGTAAACCGCGATCTAAAATTCCACGACATAGAGTTAGATCGAACTGGATTCTGGGCTACGAATCCTCTCCTCTCTTCTTTTTCTCTCAATATTTCTGCTAGAGGCTTCAGGGAGGTTGCTCACTTTCTCTTTTTCCACTCTCTATTTGTTTTCCTCTTCTCTGAGCAGTGGGATCGGCAGCAGCAGTAGCTCTTCAAGCAGAGAGCTTTGTATTTATAGATGGAGGGGGCAAACGATTTTTCCCTCCCAGATCCTGCCTTGTGATTGGTTGGAATATAAATAAGGTTCTTGGACAAAGAGCTCTTCCAGATCTCTTCCCTCATTGACTTAGGATAGAAAAGGATAGTCCTCTGTCTTAGGTACCTTTTATGACTGCAATCTGATTGGCTTGTTGCAAAAACAAGGTTACTATGAACAGTGACCTTTCCCAAATATGTCTCCTGACAGATCTTCCTTCACAAAGAAATGGGTTGACTACCTTATGATGAAAAGGACAGTTCTTTATCCTAGGAGCTTTTTCAGACCTTGATTCGTGTGATTTAGGATCCTGCGACATTGACTCCAAACGAGATTGCGTGTTTGACTCGAACGGGTTCGAAATAGACGAAGGTCTTCAAGTGCGTCGACGCGCTTAGCTCTCTGCGTCGACACAGATTCCTATCTTGTGAGCTACTAGGCTCCAGGGTGAATCACTAGTCGACGCCGTGAAGGGGTTGCGTTGACGCAACTACCTTTCCTCTTGAACTGTTAGGAGCTACGCCATTGTGCGTCGACGCAACTAGAATGGTGCGTCGACGCATCCTCTGAAAGATGCATCCGAAGCGGTCTCTGGGAGGTGGCCCTATGTTGACACACTGTGAAAACAGTGTCGACTTATCTGAGGAGTATCGCCCGTTTGATAGGGGCTGGTCTAGTGCTACGTCGACACATTAAGATGCTTGCGTCGACGCACTCTTTGACGCGCGCTTCAAGCAGCTTCTGGAGACGTTCGGAGTCTACGCATGCAAGAGCATGATGTTACTGGAGTCGATGCTGCCTTGGCTATTCTTCCTTTTGCGACAGAGGGAGTCGACGCCTTCTTTAGATGGAGTCGACGCATTCATGAAACTTGTTGCTTTTCCTCACATTTAGCCAATAAAGAATATATATTTTAGATTTTTTAAAATAATTAGTGTGATGTCCCGGGCCCTTTTCAGATCCTTCTTCTTGGGTCCCGGATCTGTGTTTTCGATGAATTTAGCTCCGTTGTGTCCGGAATTATGTTCTGGACATCTTTCGTGTTTAGATCCGTGCGATTCGGGTCAGTTCGGAGGCTCGGAACGTGTTCCGTGACTTTTTCCGCGTGTTTTCCGATTCCCGCGTGTGTGTCTCGGAAACACTTACGGAACCCTGTAACGGGTGAACTGGGTCGTTCATCTACCCGCGAGTGGTACCGTTGCGACCAGCGTCAAGAAGATCGAGGAGGTGTATTTTTTTATTTTTCGAGATTTTTTTGATTTTCTGGATTTTCTATAAATACCAACCCTTTTTCTTTTCTTTTTCACCTTTTTCTTCTTCTTCCTCCTTCTTCCAACCGTTGGAGAGCGCCCTCCCCATCGCGACCGTTCTTCTTCCCCGGACGACCGAGACACGGCCTCCTCCACTCCGGCAACGGCATGGCGGCGGCGGCAGTGGCGAGGCGGTTCCGGTGGTGGCCTTCTCACGGCGGGAGGCGGGGCGTGTGGCATTCAAAAGCTTCTTCCTTGACTTCGGCGGTGATTCGATGGAGCATTCGCTCCATTGAGGTAGGGGGACGAATCCCTATGCTCATCCCGTCATCCCCCGCGATTTGTAAGACGAATGGGAGCCGAGAGGGGTGTGTTTGAGCGGTTTAGGGCAAAATCATGTTTTGGGGAGAGTTCGCCCGATCTATGGATTTGAGCCACGATTCGGCATTTTGATGGCCTAGAATCATGCTAGGGGTCCCCGGAGGTCTTCCCCTTTGATTTCTCCCTCTTCTATGGAGGTATGGGGGCGTGGTTGGAATTTTTGGGTGTTTCCCGCCGTTTCGCCCTCGGGCGGGTGTGACGGTCCTTCCAGTGACCGTCACACTATGTAACGCGCCTAGATGGGTGCGTTACAGCTCTGAGTGCAGCCAGTGGGGTCTGTGGGCTGTGACGGTCCCACGATAGACCGCCACGGTGCTATGGCGTACCTAGGTCGGACCGTCAGGGGCGTTCGACCGTTGGCTGCCAACCATTGGCTTTTGACCGTTGGGGGTCAAGGCCTGTGATGCACCATGCCTGGCGCGTCACAGCCTTGTAACGCCCCTGTGTGGGTGTGTCAGAGCAGACGAACCCACCTCCCCTGATGCACTAGGGTTGGTCCGTCAGGTGCCGTGACGCCCCTAGGTGGGTGCGTCAGAGCCTATTTTCACCTCGACTTGTGACGCTCCAGGGTTGGACCGTCAGAGCCTTATGACGCTCCTGTATAGGTGCGTTACAGCCTGTGACGGCCCAAGGTTGAACCGTCAGGCTGTGTGCTACACCGTGTGTGTGCGGTCCCGTTTCTTTGACGGTGGTTTCCGTGAGTTAGTCCTTGCTTCAGTGACCTGTCCACTAGTCGTAGCTTCCTGCGCACGCGAGTGCGGACCCACCTGGGAGTGGTGGAGAGCGACACCCGGTGTGAGGCGGTTTTTAGGATGGTTACCGTAGGGCCCCTTGCCTTTGCCACCAGAGTCCGGTGGGGGGGGGGGAACTAGCTAGAGGACCCGACCTAGAGCAGATGGTCAGTGTGTGCACACGTAGTTGGGGGCTTAGGACACGCGCTGACGAGCGTGACCCCAGCTACTCCTTGTTGTGATACTTGTTGTGTGTCTGAGTCTCACGCCTGGGGCGTTGTAGCTAGACACTTGTGACGCGGTGTAAGATGTCAGGGGATGCTTCCGGTCCTTCTTCTAGTGGGTAGTGCTTCTGTTCGCTGGCAGGTGTGGACTCGAGTTTCGTCGGACCGAGGTTTAGTAGTACGTGCTGTTAGAGTAGATGGCTTTTTCGTTTATTTACTTTAGCTTGTTGGTTCTACCGTACTCCTGTTAGGTAGGGTTGCATTCTGCTTTCTTATTTTCCTGCCTTATTTTTCGCGCGAGGTGGGGATTCACGGGATCCCTATTGGGCCAATGAAATGAAGCTCACCCCTGCTTTTCAGGTGAGGCGGGGTCTTCGAGAGGTGCGGCCGAGTTTCAGCGTGGTTCTTCTAGCCAAGGTTAGCCGCCAGTCTGCCAGAGCCGGGGGATGTCCCGTGTAGTTGTACGCTAGGAGATGTCCCGTGTAGTTGTACTTTCCTTTATGTTGACTGTACTTTTATTTGGACATGAGACTCTGTGGACCGTGTAGCAGTTTATTTTATTTATATTATGCTATGCATTTTATTTTAGATCATTATGCTATCTCTGCGGTCGTTTCAGCTTCTCTTGTACTCCCACACCATCCATTTTTACCCTTCCAAGTCTTCGGGCTCGTGGGTTGGCGGGCCGAGATTCGAGACGCGACGATTCCTTTCCGATACTCGGATCCCCGGGTCGTCACAGCTGGTATCAGAGCGTAGGTTGTGGAGGTATATCAGAACTTGAAACGAATTACGGTGGTCCAGAAGGTCCATGAATGTCCTGTACAGTCGGTAACTGGCTTAGGGCCGTGTGTGTTTTATTGATTTGTGGTTGTTTTCCTTGATGCCAAGTGTGTTATGGCGCCTCGAAGGAGGGCTTGTCCCCAGCAGGAAGAGTCTAGTGATGGTCCAGAGGAGTAGAGCAGGGCTTCAATTTTCGAGGGTGTAGCTGGAGGTGCGAGAGCTCCAGGGATGGACGATTTCTTCCGAGGTATGTTTGAGTATGTGCTTCAGCGGCAGCCGGGAGGTCAGCAGCAGGGAGTTCACCAGCAGCAGGGTGGCGATACTGGTGAGGATCGGGCTCGTGGTGGTCATGGTCGTGTGCTGAAGGAGTTCTTACTGTTTCAGCCTCCTTCCTTCAGTGGGCAGCCAGATCCTAAGGTGGCCAGAGAGTGGCTGGATGATGTGAGGCGGATTTTCAGTGCGATGGAGTGTCCCGAGGAGGAGGAGGTTGCGTTGGCTACTCATCATCTTCAGGGGGTGGCCCGTACTTGGTGGACGTCAGAGTGGGGTTCAGTGTTCCAGTCCCGTCCTCTTCGGCAGATTGCGTGGCAGGAGTTCGTCACGGCTTTCGAGCGTGCCTTCTGTCCGTCCTTTGTCAGGTCACAGAGGTTGCATGAGTTTATGGAGCTGACTCAGGGTGACATGATGGTGATGCAGTACCCTGCCAGGTTTATCGGGTTGGGCCGTTATGCTCTTCATATCGTGGCAGATGAGGAGGAGAAGACCAATCAGTTTGTGGGTGGTCTGAGGCTAGAGTTGAGGCATCATCTTCTTGCGTCAGGTTTGACCACTTTGGATGCGGCATGTAAGGCAGCAGCGGCGCTGGAGAGAGACTTGCAGAAGGTTCGAGGGCAGGGCAGTGCTAGTCAGGTGCAGGCAGATTTCAGTCAGCCGACGGGGATGCAGCAGCAGAGTACTGTCCAGATCTCAGCGGGTGGATCAGTGGTGACGCAGTTTGTGGCTCCTGCGCCAGGGTCGTCATCCTTTAGATCGAAGCTTAAGAAGTTGCTTAAGGAAGCTGGTTTTGGCAAGAGGCGTTAGGATCGTAAGGAGTCGAAGCAGGAGTCGATGGACAATGTTCAACAGCCGGTGGCTTTTCAGCGTGAGGGTTCGACGACCGGTTCGCGGAGCGGTTGTCCTAGGTGCGGTGGTTCTCATCCGGGTAGACCATGTTCAGTGCCCGTGATTTACTTTAGGTGCGATCAGCCATTGCACATGGCACGTGACTGTCCGCAGAGACCGAGCCAGCCGCACGAGTTTCAGTAGCAGCAATAATTTCAGCCCCAGCAGCACCATCAGCAGGGATAGTTTCCTCAGTTGTCATGGTCAGCTACTGTGGGGAGGCAGAGATCCCGAGGCAGAGTGACTCACATGACCAGGGCAAAGGCTGAGGCGTCGCATTTGGTGGAAGGTACTCTTTCGATTTTGGGTTGTGCGGCTCATGTTTTGTTTGATTTAGGTGCTTCTCATTCGTTCATCTCGGAGGATTTTGCTCAGAGTGTGGAGGGCCCAGTGACCGAGGTGTCCTGTGACTTGGCGGTAGAGTTACCTACCGGTGACTTCATGATCACCCTATACTGCTTTGAGAAGGTACCTATGTGGGTGGAAGGGCGAAACTTGCCGGTTAGACTCTACGCGTTACCGCTTCAGGACTTCGATGTAATTTTGGGCATGGATTGGCTCGAGGCTCATCATGCCTTGGTGGATTGCGGCTCGAAGAATGTCTACTTCCTACAGCTTCGTGGACCCACCTTCTATTCCAAGGTATTCGGACTTCCTCTTCTCGCTTGCTTATTTCGGCTATCTGTGCGCGTCATTTGCTTGATGCGGGTTGTCTGGGCTTTCTCGCATCCGTGGTTTTGGTTGATCGGCAGTGTCCTGAGGTAGAGGACATTCCTGTCGTGTGCGAGTTTCTCGATATTTTTCTCGAGGAGCTACCAGGGTTACCACCGCAGCGAGAGATTGATTTCGTGATTGAGGTGGTGCCGGGTACGGCGCCTATGTCGAAGGCCCCTTATCGGATGGCGCCTGCAGAGTTGCGAGAGCTGAAGGCATAGTTGCAGGAGTTGCTGGACAAGGGGTATATTCGTCCTAGTTATTCCCCGTGGGGTGCGTCGGTGTTGTTTATGAAGAAGAAGGATGGTAGTTTGAGGCTGTGCATCGACTACCGTCAGTTGAACCAGGCAACTGTTAAGAACAAGTATCCGTTGCCTCGGATTGATGACTTGTTTGATCAGCTTCAGTCGGCCCGGGTGTTTTCGAGGATCGATTTGAGATCGGGCTATTACCAGCTGCGGATTCGAGAGTCGGACATGGAGAAGACAGCGTTTCGGTCGAGGTATGGGCATTATGAGTTCTTGGTGATGCCGTTTGGGCTCACCAATGCCCCCGCAGCGTTAATGGATTTGATGCATAGGGTGTTCCGTTCGTGTCTAGACCAGTTCGTGGTCGTGTTTGTGGATGATATCCTTGTGTATTCGTGGTCTGCTGAGAAACATGTGCAACATTTGAGGGTGGTGTTGCAGATCCTGCGCGATCACCAGTTGTATGCCAAGTTCAGCAAGTGCGAGTTCTGGCTCCGAGAGGTGCACTTTCTGGGGCATGTTATTTCTGGTGATGGTGTTTCCGTGGACTCGGACAAGGTCGAGGCTGTGGTGAAGTGGCCGAGGCCGAGTTCTATCACGGATATTCGGAGTTTCTTGGGGCTCGCAGGCTATTATCGACGGTTTATTCAGAATTTTTCTCGTATTGCAGCCCCGATGACCAGGCTTACACGGAAGGAGGTGCCGTTCGTCTAGACAGAGGAGTGTGAGCGGAGCTTCGTGGAGCTGAAGAGATTGCTTACCACTGCTCCGGTTTTGGTGCTGCCATCTGACTCGGGTGGTTTCGTGGTGTGTACGGATGCTTCCGGGGTAGGTCTCAGTGCTGTGTTGATGCAGCATGGGAGAGTGGTGGCGTATGCATCCCGACAGTTGAAGCCACATGAGGTGAACTACCCTGTTCATGATCTTGAGTTGGCGGCGGTGATTTTCGCACTGAAGATCTGGAGGCATTATTTGTACGGTGAGAAGTTTGAGCTTTTCACTGACCATCAGAGTTTGAGGTATGTGTTCACGCAGAAGGACCTTAACCTCAGGCAGAGGAGGTGGATGGAGTATATGAAGGATTATGACTTCACTTTGTCTTATCAGCCTGGCAGGATGAACGTCGTGACTGATGCTCTAAGTAGGAGAGTAACGGTCAGTCAGATGTTGTTGAGGAAGTGGAGGCTTTGGGAGCAGGTTCCGGCCATGACTTTTAGGCTCAAGGTCCCTCAGGACCAGGGTTCGGCTGTCCTTGCGAGTCTGACTGTCACGCCCACGGTGCGTCGACAGGTGATTGAGGCTCAGCGAGCGGACCCCGAGCTACCTCGTATTCTGTCGATGGCCGAGGTGGAGTTTGGTGAGGATGGAGCTGTGAGGTTCAGAGGTAGGTTGTACGTGCCAGCCGAAGGGCAGGTGCGGCGCACGGTATTGCGCGAGACTCATGGGAGTCGGTATGCCGGGCACCCCAGATCGGCTAAGATGTACCAGAACTTGAAGAGGCAGTTTTGGTGGCCTGGCATGAAGAGAGACGTGGCGGAATTTGTGGCCAGGTGTTTGACCTGTCAGCAGGTGAAGGCTTAGCACCAGCGACCAGGAGGGACACTTCAGCCCTTGGATATTCCTGCGTGGAAGTGGGACCACGTGACCACTGATTTCGTGGTTGGGTTACCGAGGACGTCCAGTGGGGAGGATAGTATCTGGTTGCTGGTGGATAGACTGACGAAGACGGCGCGGTTGCTGCCAGTCAAGGTCAGTTGGAGCGTGCATCGCTTGGCTCGTTTGTATGTGGAGCGGATCGTCTCGTTGCATGGAGTTCCCATCTCTATTGTGTCTGATCGTGATCCCCGCTTCACTTCTGGATTCTGGAGGAGCTTCCAGAAGGCTCTAGTCATCGAGTTGGCATTCAACTCGGCCTATCATCCTCAGTCGGATGGTCAGTCTGAGCGGACCATCCAGACTCTGGAGGACATGTTGCGAGCATGTTGCTTAGAATGGCAGGGGAGTTGGACCCACCATCTGCCATTAGTAGAGTTTGCCTATAACAACAGCTATCATTCGAGCATTGGTATGGCTCCCTATGAGGCGTTGTATGGGTGACCTTGTCGGACTCCGCTTGATTGGTTCGAGGTGGGCGAGCGTACCCTGATCGGACCAGAATTGGTGCAGCAGTGTGTTGAGGTGGTGCATCTCGTTCGGCAGAAAATGTTGACAGCTCAGAGCCGGTAGAAGAGTTATGCCGATCGGAGGAGGTGACCTCTCAGCTTTGCTGTGGGAGATCAAGTTTTCTTGAGAGTTTCTCCCATGAAGGGTGTGATGCATTTCGGTAGGCGCGGGAAGTTGACTCCCCGCTACATTGGTCCCTTTCCCATCGTCGAGCGTGTTGGGGAAGTTGCTTATCGGTTGCAGCTACCGCCAGAGCTTTCCACCGTGCATGATGTGTTCCACGTGTCGATGTTTCGGAAGTATATGCCCGATGATTCCCATGTTCTCGAGGATGCCGTTTGGCCTGAGGTGACCCCAGATCTGTCCCTTCCGGAGTTCCCTGTTCGCATTGAGGATCGGTGAGAGGAGCGCCTGCGGAACAAGGTTATTCCTCTGGTTAAGGTGGTCTGGCAGCGTCATTCTGGTGGCGAGACGTCTTGGGAGTGTGAGGATGAGATGCGGGAGCTATATCCTCATTTGTTCGTGTGAGTCTTTCCCCCGTTCTTGTGCCTTATTCTCGAATTTCGAGGATGAAATTTGTTTATAGGGGGAAGGGCTGTGATGTCCCAGACCCTTTTCGGATCCTTCTTCTTGGGTCCCGGATATGTGTTTTCAGTGAATTTGGCTCCGTTGTGTCCAGAATTATGTTCTGGACATCTTTCGTATTTGGATCCGTGCGATTCGGGTCAGTTCGGAGGCTCGGAACGTGTTCCGCGGCTTTTTCCACGTGTTTTCCGATTCCCACGTGTGTGTCTCGGAAACACCTATGGAACCCTGTAGCGGGTGAACCGGGTCGTTCATCTACCCGCGAGTGGTACCGCTGCGATCAGCGCGTCGAGAGGATCGAGGAGGTGTATTTTTCTATTTTTTGAGATTTTTTGATTTTTAGGATTTTCTATAAATACCAAATCTTTTTCTTTTCTTTTTCACATTTTTCTTCTTCTTCTTCCTCCTTCTTCCAACCGTTGGAGAGCGCGCTCCCCATCGCGACCGTTCTTCTTCCCCGGACGACCGAGACGCGGCCTCCTCCACTCCGGCAACGGCGTGGCGGCGGCGGCGGTGGCGAGGCAGTTCGGGTGGTGGCCTTCTCGCGGCGGGAGGCGGGGCGTGTGGCATTCAAAAGTTTATTCCTTGACTTCGGCGGTGATTCGGCGGAGCATTCGCTCCATTGAGGTAGGGGGACGAATCCTTATGCTCATCCCGTCATCCCCCGTGATTTGTAGGCCGAATGAGAGCTGAGAGGGGTGTGTTTGAGCGGTTTAGGGCAAAATCATGTTTCGGGGAGAGTTCGCCCGATCTATGGATTTGAGCCGCGATTCAGCGTTTTGATGGCCTAGAATCATGCCAGGGGTCCCCGGGGGTCTTCCCCTTTGATTTCCCCCTCTCCTATGAAGGTATGGGGGCGTGGTTGGAATTTTTGGATGTTTCCCGCCGTTTCACCCTCGGCCGGGTGTGACGGTCCTTCCATTGACCGTCACACTATGTAACGTGCCTAGATGGGTGCGTTACAGCCCTGAGTGCAGCCAGTGGGGTCCGTAGGCTGTGACGGTCCCACGACAGACCGCCATGGTGCTGTGACGCACCTAGGTCGGACCGTCAGGGGTGTTCGACCATTGGCTTTTGACCGTTGCGGGTCAAGGCCTGTGATGCACCATGCCTGGCGCGTCACAGCCTTGTAACGCCCCTGTGTGGGTGCGTTAGAGCAGACGAACCCACCTCCCCTGACGCACCAGGGTTGGTCCGTCAGGTGCTGTGACGCCCCTAGGTGGGTGCGTCAGAGCCTGTTTTCACCACGGCTTGTGCCGCTCTAGGGTTGGACCATCAGAGCCTTGTGACGCTCCAGTGTGGGTGCGTCACAGCCTGTGACGGCCCAAGGTTGGACCGTCAGGCTCTGTGCTGCATCGTGTGTGTGCGGTCCCATTTCTTTGACGGTGGTTTCCGTGAGTTAGTCCTTACTTCAGTGACCTGTCCACTAGTCGTAGCTTCCTGCACACGCGGGTGCGGACCCACCTGGGAGTGGTGGAGAGCGAGACCCGGTGAGAGGCGGTTTTTAGGCTGGTTACCGTAGGGCCCCTTGCCTTTGCCACCAGAGTCCGGTGGGGGGAAAACCAGCTAGAGGACCCGACCTAGAGCAGATTGTCTGTGTGTGCACACGTAGTTGGGGGCTTAGGACACGCGCTGACGAGTGTGACCCCAACTAGTCCTTGTTGTGGTACTTGTTGCGTGTCTGAGTCTCACGCCTGGGGTGTTGTAGCTAGACACTTGTGACGCAGTGTAAGAGGTCAGGGGACGCTTCCGGTCGTTCTTCTAGTGGATAGTGCTCCTGTTTGCTGACAGGTGTGGACTCGAATTTCGTCGGACCGAGGTTTAGTAGTACGTGATGTTAGAGTAGATGGCTTTTCCGTTTATTTACTTTAACTTGTTGGTTCTACCGTACTCCTGTTAGGTAGGGTTGCGTTCTACTTTCTTGTTTTTCTGCCTTATTGTCCGCGCAAGGTGGGGATTCGCGGGATCCCTACTGGGCCAATGCAATGAGGCTCACCCCTACTTTTCAGGTGAGGCGGGGTCTTCGAGAGGTGCGGCCGAGTTTCCACGTGGTTCTTCTAGCCAAGGTTAGCCGTCAGTCTGCCAGAGCCGGGGGATGCCCCGTGTAGTTGTACGCCGGGAGATGCCCTGTGTAGTTGTACTTTCCTTTCTGTTGACTGTACTTTTATTTGGACATGAGACTCTGTGGACCTTGTAGCAGTTTATTTTATTTATATTATGTTGTGCATTTTATTTTAGATCATTGTGCTATCTCTGCGATCGTTTCAGCTTCTCTTGTACTCCCGCACCATCCCTTTTTACCCTTCCGAGTCTTCGGGTTCGTGGGTTGGCGGGCCGAGATTCGAGACGCGCCGGTTCCTTTCCGGTACTCGGATCCCCGGGTCGTCACAATTAACCAACTACTTATAGTGGGACATCATCAAAACATAATGCACACAATAGACAATATCTCAAAGGAGGCACCCAAATTTGTACACCTTCATTGGCACCATCTGTGGGAAACCTCAACCTAATAAACACAAACCCACCTTTACTGGGGGCTAGTGTGGAGGTCTAAGAAGGTGGCTCATAAGATCCTATATCGGAAATTACAAAGATGGTCATATGCTTATGAGAAATGTTCGAGTCTTCTCCTTTGAGGGCTTTTTTATCAACAAAAAAATAAAACTCTAGTCACCCTCGGATGTAGTGGGGACAATACCTCAAAGGAGATACCCAAATTCAAATTTGTACGTCTTCAATATAGATTATGGCCCAATAAATGATCACCCATTAACTTAACTACTATCACAATAGATCAAGACCTAATAATCAAACACAACAAATTTTACTTGCCATCTCAATAAATCACAACCCAATATCATCAAAATAAATCATAGTAAAATATGAAAGTTTCACAATAGGTGGGTTCACAAAAGAAAGGTCTTGATCAGTTTTCAAAATGAATTGTTTGTATTTCCCGGAGGCTCTCCACGCAACAACCGATAAGACGATTTGCACTTAGTGGTATCATCACGGTCCTTCGTGCCGATGGTTTATGGTTGCACACGTTTGTGAGTAATTGTGAAAATGGAAATTGATAGCTCATATTCCAGACAACTTATTGTTTGAGGTAAGGAAATGGGGAGGTAGGACTCATTTTTTGTTGCCAATTATTTGAAAAGTAATATTTGGTAATAATGAATTATTTTTAATTAATAAATATTTATTATTTATTATAATATTATAATTAAAAAAATCGTTTCAAGATAAATTCACGCGTGCAACACGTTACTTCGACTAGTAAAATAAAAAAGACCAACATCCACGAGTGTTGCAGATTAGAACTTTCTCTGAAGACCTTTCAAATAGTTTGCCCTAACATTGCTTATCGTCCCAAAACTCACAAAGGGTAGGTATGAGTGAGAGTGTGAGAGGCAAGGAAATGGAGGAATTTATGCTTAACAAAGATCAAATCGAATTGATTAATAATCCCAAATGAAACAGTCGAAGGAAGGTGACGGCTCCTCACAAGGGCTTAAACATAACAACGCACAAATGTAGACTCCTAAATCAAGCCTTCAAGATGGCCCAATGAAAGTTGGGGTCAATGCAGCGTCGACAGAAGGATCCATGTGTGTAGAGTAGGAAAGCTTTATGGTGAAGGGTAAGGCGCAGTGCCACCTCAGTCAGCTACGGCCTAGGAAAACCCAATAAGATTACTCGGGATCTCACCCTTCCTTGGCGGTCCTTAGGCTCGGAAGGTCCGAGCGTCGGTCAGAATGGAGGAAGACCCATGTCCGAGTTATCCTCTCATCGGGATAGAGGCAAGCGCTCAGCGCCCACTCCGACCTATCTTCATCCGAGCTATACCTATCACCCGGACAGGGTTGGCACCTTTTATGCTCGGACTGACCGACGATTGCTTATCCACGCTGCCGTTGAGAGCTCTTTATGAGCAGGAGTTTACGAGGATAAGAGACCCATGATCCCTCAAGGCTATGAAGATCCCACGATGAGGACGTAAAGATCCCACGATGAGGACGTAACTCCCGCCTGAAACTCTCAGCTTACGGGACTCATAAGGTGAGCACACTATATAAACCAGGGACTCTCTCTAGTGAAAGGTAAGGGCAATACACGCCTAAAATCCCCTGAGCAGGAACCACTTCACCACCTTGGTGTTGGGGGATCTCGTGCACCTCTTTCTACCTCCCTCCCTATCTTCCACCATTGCTCTACTGACTTAAACATCGGAGAGTTTTCCCCAGTGAATCATCCCTGGGCCCCCCGATCAATTTCCCTTTCTCTACAGTTCACTGTTCGGTGATCATCCTCCCAGCTCAGGAGCCGCGCGAGATCACGCCCCTTCATTGCTGATTGTCGCAAAACTCACAAAGGGTAGGTATGAGTGAGACTGTGAGAGGCTAGGAAATGGAGGAATTTATGCTTCACAAAGATCAAATCGAATTGATTAATAATCTAAGGACAAACAACTACAGCCATACAAGCTGATCCCAAATGAAACAGTCGAAGGAAGGTGGCGGCTCTTCAAAAAAGCTTAAACATAACAACGCACAAATGTAGACTCCTAAATCAAGCCTCCAAGCTGGCCCAATGAAATGAAAGTTGGGGTCGATGCAGCGTCGACAGAAGGATCCATGTGTGTAGAGAACAGGTGTAATCGTAAAGGGCAAGGCGCAGTGCCACCTCAGTCAGCTACGGCTTAGGAAAGCTTGGCAGCTCCGGCAGCGGTGGCAACTCAGGCTTCGGCAGCTCGTGAGGAAGAGGAGGCAGTTCCGGCTTGGGCAGTGGCAGCTCATGTGGGAGTACAGCTGGTGGCAACGTTGGCTTGGGCAAGGTCGGCTCCTCCGGTAGCTTTGGCATCTCTGGCTTGGGCAGCTCGGGTACATGTGGTTGTGGTGGCAGCTGGGGCTTGGGCAAAGGAGGCAGCTCGGGCTTGGGAAGGTGGGGCGCCTCCGGCTGAGGTGGCAGCTCCGGCTTCGGTAGGACGGGCTCATGGGGCAGAGTCGGGAGCTCTGGCTTGGCAAGGTGGGGTGCCTCGGGTAGAGGTGGGAGTTCCGGCTTCGGTAGGACAGGTTCTTGAGGCAAAGGGGGCAGCTCTGGCTTGGGAAGGTGGGGAGCCTCCGGGAGAGGTGGCAGCTCTGGCTTGGGAAGGTGGGGCGCTTCCGGGTGAGGTGGCAACTCCGGTTTCGGTAGGACAGGCTCATGCGGCAAAGACGGCAGGGGGTTGGGCGCCTCCGGCAGAGGTGGCAGCTCTGGTTTTGGTACGACAGCCGCATGGGGCAAAGGCGGCACCTCCGGCTTGGGAATATGGGGCGCCTCCGGCAGAGGCGGCAACTCGGGCTTTGGTACGACAGGCTCATGAGGCAGAGGCGGCACCTCCGGCTTGGGAATATGGGGCGCCTCCGGCAGAGGCGGCAACTCTGGCTTTGGCATAGTTGGCTCGTGAGGCAGAGGCGGCAAGACCGGCTCCGGCAGCTTCGGCAGTGGTGACAACTCGGGTTTTGGCAACTCCGGAGCTTCCAGCAAATGACGGGCAGCTCGGGACACGTCGGTGATGGAGAGGACAAACACGAGGGCCATGACCGTAAAGTGGCTTAGGCCTTTACAAGCCATGGTGGGAGAAGGAAACTAGATGATGTTTGAGCCAAATTGTTGAAAGAAGAAGATCGTGCGAGATGAGGGGTTAATCTGAGCATCTGGGCATTTATTTATATAGGGCATGGAAACTGCAAACTGAAAACCCTAGGCATTGAACATCTCTGGCAGTTGGCCCCTCGCACCATTAACTTCTCTTATATGTTGGTGGGGGAAGTTTAAATGTTGCTGTGAGTGGTTTACCTTCTCAATCTGCACACAGCTCACTTTCCGGCTCAACGTGACAAGTGCCCGCGTTGGAGAAAGCAGATATAATCCGTTGTTGGGTGATCAGAATAATAATAAGACTGCAGGCTCATGCACAAACACCCGGACGGAGAAACTTTTCACATGATCGACGTGTTGGGGAACTTGAAACAATTTTCTTACTCGGGTCATTTGGTTTTTTCATTTTTTTTTTGGGTGATGCGGAGAGTTGGTTCACCATCATTTTTGTAAAAGAACCCGAAAAACAAAAACGTGCCCTTGAAATGATGAGCTTGGTCTTGATGACGATGCGAGCGTCAGCATGGGCTTTCTACCCTCAATCCATTGGCCCCAGACCTCCTTCCCATTATCGAATATCAAGTGGGTTTTACAACACCTACTGATCCCTCTGTTTACTTCGCTCTACGGGCAGGCAATTCCCTCTGTTTTCTTTCATCCAGCAAGCTATAACATTTGTCTTCTCTTTTACAAGTGATATGGCAGCATGCCCTCCCATAAGCCAGTAAGCCACAGCACCTTTCCTCCCTTTTACCAGTGATACAGCAGCATGTTTTCCTCCATCCATCGAGCCGTAATACCCTTTCTTCTCTTTCACTAGTGATACGGCAGCCCCTGCGGTTTCTCCATTTTCGTCTACTACAAGGTGATACGGCAACCCCCAGCTATTTCTCCATTTTTCTCTGCTACAACGTCATACGACAGCCCCTCTTGAAGTGATTCGGCAGCCCCATTTTTCCTCACGAAATAATTAGGCAGCTCCCTTACTATCGCAAGCACCTACGAACCCTTTTTCTTATTATTATCACTATTCACCGAATACGCTAATCGCTTTCTCAGGCGTCTGACCCCATACTGCCGTCCCACTCACCCCAGAGCTCAAGCTAGTGACCCCCTGCATCTTGTCTCAAGGAGGGGTCCTCCAGGCTATCCGATAATCAGATATTGATGAAAAAGTGAATGTTAATGAATAATAATTTTTAACCATTCATTATATGCCAAATAAGGATAAAATTCTATTTTCTTTGATTTAATTGCAACCCCATCCTCTTTAGCACTATGTAGAGCATCTGAGCAATTTCGATCCCTTAGTAAGTTAGCCTTCGAGGATACGGTGTAACAAATGACTGCGGATGTTGCCGTTAGACCTATAAACGCTTCAGATACGTAGCAGATAGTGTGATATCCAAATTCGTATCTGATTAATAATCGAATTATCCGATTAGTAATCGAATTATTCGTCGGATACTTTATTCAGATAATTATCGGATTAATACGAATTCGAATTCGGTTCGAATTTTAAACGGATAATTGCTAGGCCTACTTAGAGGTGAGTCGTGTGAGCCGTGTCCGAGCGTCGTATGTTATTTTCTCAAAAAAAAGAAAGAGTAGAAATTATTTTTATTTTGGGAGATGTTATCAAAAGATTAGACTTTATCCTAAAAAATAGGAGATAAGTTACCAAATGGGTGTAAGTGGATTTCTTATTTTTAAATTATAGTTTGAGATAAAAAAAGATAAAAAAGAGTAATCAAATAATATATTAAGATTTAAGTTAATTATATATAGAATATGTGTATCCTTATATTTTTATCTAAGGGTTCATATTTGGTCGGATAATATCCAACACGGATATCTCAATATCCAAATTCGTATCTGATTAATAATCGGATATCTGATATCCAATTAAATTATCCGTCGGATATTTTATTCGGATAATTATCCGATTAAACGAATACGAATTTGAATTCGAATTCGATTCGAATTTTAAATAGATAATTACCAGGCCTAGTTAGTTGCCGTTTTGTGCATATTCGGTCAATTAATTAAGGGACCATCTCGGACTCTCAATGGATGAGCACCCATCCTTTCAACCCTAAAATGTCTCGGGTTTGAGAGAGATGGTGTCAGAATTTTACCGAGATCATGGGTTGATAAAATAAAAGAAATAAATAATAATAATAATAAATTAAAGAAAGAAGAAGAAGAAATGACAAAAAATTCACAAAAAGAAATGCATAACAAAAAAATACAACAAAACAAAACAACAAAAATAAATAATAAAATCAAAATGACAATATATATATATAAATAAATATATAACAAATTGAAACAACAACAAAAGTATAGTCAAATGGCAACAACAACAAAATATATAATCTGGTCGATGCATACCTTTTCTATAACAAAAAAAAAGAAAAGAATGAAAGAAAGAGGAATAAGTTAAAAAATAGAAAATAGATAAAGAAGGGAATGACATAAAGGGATTTAAAAAAGCCATAAAAAGAAATGCATATGTTTTAAAATCAAAGTTACAAAAAAATAATAAGTAAAAAATATTTAACAAATGAAAAAAATAATAAATATAATATAATAATAAATATATATTTAAAAATCAAAAACAACAAAACATTATGTAATCAAAATCAAATAAAAAAAGATGAAAAAAAGAGAAAGAAGGGAGATAAATGCATTAAAAAAAGAAGAGGAGGGGTGATCTGGCACCCATGATCCGACAGTCCCCTCCACCTTTTCCTTCAACTTTGATATGGCAGCACCCAAGTCATTCTGCAAGAGCCTAAAAGCTTTTTTATTGTCATCACTATTCACTCAAACACGCTAATCGCTTCACCCGGTATTCGTTTGACCTCGAACTGTTGTCCCGCTCGTCCCAGGGATAGAGTCAACGATTGCCGGCATCCTGTCCTGAGGGGAGATTCTCTTGACTGTCGGATACCCAGATATCGGTAAAAAAATGTGCATTAATGAATAGTAACATTTAACTATTCATTTTGGGCCCATTAGGGGCTAAATTCTATTAATTTTGCTGCTAGTGCGATTCTATGACCCAGAACGGGTTCTTTTCATCGTTCATGTCACTATCGATCACTAGGCTTTGCTCTGTGTTATACTATCCCGACTGAAATCCTCGGGTTTACCCTTTTGCGGCAGTTTAGCCCAATCCGATGCCCTTGAATCATAAATAAAGAGAATATAAACAAGGCCTATTGCGATCATGGTTAATTTGGGCCTGCGGGTTTGCCCTGCCATGGCCATGACCTGACCTCGCTTCGGGGTGGATAACCCTTTGGGTCGAACCTACCCTTGCTGGGTTTCGTCTCATTTCTTAATATTAAATCACGTCGGATCATTGGCGAACATCTGTTGTGTCCCTGAGGTCATTTGAGTCATTCTGTGGTCACATGGGTCATTCGACATCATTCTATAGTCATATGAGTTTTGTGTATTCTTGGTTTTGATAATGGCTTAACACTATTAGTCATTGTTATTTTCCACGCTCTTATGACTGACATATGTGATATTTTGTTCATGACAGAAATGCACATGAAAGCTCAATGTTGCGCCCTCGCACGCGGATCGACCTGCGCGGTCAGGTCGCGGGGATCGACCTGCGCGGTCAGGTCGCGGGGGTCAAGGGGGCAGCGCCCCTTACGGGGGTTTCCGGGGGCTCCAGAAACCCCCGGAACAAAATTTGGCTTGAAGACTCAGTAATAAAACTTCAAGACAATCAAGGTCGATGCCACAAACATGAACGGGCGGCTAACGGACTCAAGCGACGGAGCTGGTGCGGCCAACGGACCGAACCGGGTTGACCCGGGCTCTGCCCAGCTGGCGGTCGACCGCCAGCACAGGGGCGGTCGACCGCCCCAGCCAGGGACTGCCCAGCTGCAGGTCTGGCAGCTGGCGGTCAACCGCCAGCCAGTGGCGGTCGACCGGTTTTCCCAGGGATCGCCCGGTTGAATGTGTTTCAGTGGCGATCGACCGCCAGGAGCCTTAGGTCGACCGCCAGCCCCGATGCAGCCTTGTTTGACCTCGAAATCCACCTCGTGGCTAGCCCCTTTCCATGGATTTGTTTAATCAAATCTTACCTAATCTTCCATGATTTGTGGATCTGGTCTAGGGGGCATCTATGGACCATTCAAGGGTTATAAAACTAACACTTGAGGGGTTAGAAACCCAAATGCTTCAAGGAGCTTCTTGTGAGATCTAGGGTGGCTGCAAGAGAGCTTGGAGACGAGCTACTGTTCACGTGAACAGTAGTTCGTGAAGGTGTTCTTCATCCAATCAAAGGGGAATCAAGCTCAAATCAAAGCCAGCAATCTTCAAGGAAGATTACATCAAAACAAGGCTATCAAAGTGATCCAAGGAAGCCGGTTTGATTCAAGTTCTTCAAGGGAAATCATCTTCATCCATTCAAGTTCTTTCAAGTTCATTCAAGGTGATATTTCAAGCATTCAAACTCCTAGAAGCTAAAGAAGCAATCAAGATTCAAGGTAGCTTCATCATCTCCTTCATTCATTCAAAGAAATTCAAAGAGAAGATCAAGAGAGAAGAATTGAAGGAAGAAGTACTGTTCACGTGAATAGTACTTCGTGAAGAATATTCATCCAATCAAGGGTGAATCAAGAAGATTGAGTTGAAGCCAAGAGGAGCCTTGTTGCTGATCAACATTTCATACAAGGGCCAATTCATTTTCACTCATAACTCAATCTCTTGTTTTAGTTCCTTCACATTTGTTTCACTTTCATTATTGTTAAACATTGACAGTGTGATTCATCCCTACCGGTGGTTAGTAGGAAGGTAATTGGAGGGTGTTCCAATTTACAGTTGACGTCCCTACCAGGTGGTGAGTAGGAAGGCAATTGGTAGTTTCCGATTTGCTGTTTGGTGCGCTGCACAAGTGAAGCCTCACCGGGTTTTGGTGAGGGGTGGACGTAGGGCTGAGGATTCAGTCCGAACCACCTTAAAAATCCTGTCTAGCGTGGTTTGCTTGTGTGATTGAATCGTTCTAGGTGCATGCTTAGGATCGAATTATTATATATCTTACTTATCTTGCTAAGCGAATCATAGCATACTTTGAAGCTAGTTTCTATTCCGCTGTAATTCATTTTAACTAGCTATATAGAGGGCCACATTGCGAAAAGTGGGGCTGATCTATTCACCCCTCCCCTCTAGATCCGCTGTCCACCACACAATAAGTGGTATCAGAGCCTAATCTCTCATTATGGGGTCCAACGACCTTGAGGGAAATGGTGGATCAGCGTCCAAGGGTTTTCTACCCGAAGGACATGCTGTGAATAGGCCTCCTTACTTTACTGGAACTAACTATCCTTATTGGAAACATCGCATGCAGGTGTTCATTCGCGCCCAAGACTACGAACTTTGGCGAGTGATCAGCAAAGGTCCGTATGAGCTTACGGAAAATGAAGACTTGTGGACCAAAGAACAGATAAGGCAATCAACTGTCAATTGGAATGCTAAACACATCATGCAATGCTCACTCCATCCAGTAGAATTCTCAAGAGTGGCCACCTGCACATCTGCAAAATAAATGTGGGATAAGTTAGAGGTAATCTACGAAGGAACCTCTCAGGTACGAGAAACAAAAGCTAATATCTTAGTTTCTGAATACGAAATGTTCCGCATGAAGCCTGATGAATCAATTCAAGATATGTATGCTCGATTAACTGTGCTTACTAACAGTTTGACTGATTTGGGAAAGAAATATTCAGAACAAGAAATTGTAAGAAAGATTCTCAGATCACTGACTCCAGCATGGCACACGAAGGCTACCGTGGTTGAAGAGTCGAGAGATCTCGCAACCACCAAGGTAGATGAACTAATTGGGTCATTAATGACCTATGAGATCAACCTCAAGAATAAAGAGGTTGAGGCACCTAAGAAAAAGTCCCTAGCTCTTAAAGCAGGACCCAGCCGTCAAGGCTCTTCCGATGAAGGTGAGGATTCGGCAAGTGAGCAAGAAGAGGATGATGTAGCCATGCTCACACGTAAGTTCAAGAAATTCCTGAGAAAGGAAGGTAAGAGCTTCATGAGAGGAAGGTCAAAGGTAAGAAATGGTTTCAAGTCTAATTCTGAAAACTTTAAGAAACTTGATAAAATCATTTGCTATTCTTGCAATAAACTAGGACATTTCAAGAATGATTGTCCCGACAGATTCAAAAAGGCCGACAAATGGAAGGGCAAGAAGAACAAGGCCATGGTGTCCACATGGAGCGATGAAGAGGAAAGTGATGACGGAACTAGCTCCTCGGATAATGAAAAAGAAGATTTCTGCCTTATGGCCAAAGGTGATGAAGAAACAGAGGTAAATTCTCCATTTGAAAATTATACAACTGATGATTGGGAGGATGCATACATACAACTCATGGAAAAATATGAAATGTACAAAAAGGAGAATAAATCATTGAAAAAGAAAATTAACTCATTTGTGCATGATCATAATATGAATGATAAGAATGCTCTACTTGAGACTGAAATTGAAGATCTTAAGAAGATGATTGAGGATTTGGAGGAAGGAAGAAAAGAAATGGCTGACTTGGAAACTGAAAATGAGGATTTGAGAAATGAAATTGATAGCATGAAGCTTAAAATGTAAAGCTATGAAAAAGATAGTAAATTGAGCAATGAAAAGTATGAAGCTGTCAAACAAGTCAACATTCAACTTCTTCAAAATATCGAAAACCTACAAAAAGAGTTGAAGGATAAACAACAATCTTTAGAAAAATTTGTGGATGGAAGAGAAAACCTAGATGCATTGCTAGGTACTAGAATGAACTTCAACAAGGAAGGGTTAGGTTTTGAACCTACAAACAAAAGGCCAATTGGGTTAAAAACAGTCACATTTATTTCCTCTTCTGATGCTTCAACCTCAAAAATAACATCCAAAGGAAAAGAAAAGATTGAAGAGGTAGTAACTGAAATTCTCAAAAAGCCTATCCAAAAGCCTAAGAAAGGTCGACCTTCCCCGCAACATAGGTCAACACTTCCTTGGCCATCGCATGCTCAACCTTCCAGATTTCACCACAATTGCATTGCACACTCATATAGGCCACCACCATATTTTTGGGGAAATTGTGATTCATGTATTCAGCAATCCTATAAATTTCAATCCCCTAGGTGGCAAAACAATCACTTTCAACCCAAAACCAACCAACGGCCTCAATGGTTTAAGAAGTAAACTTTCTCAAACTTCCACAAAATTCAACAAAGAGCTTCTAAACAAAATGCGAATGTCAAAGCTGAAAAGAAAAACCAATTTTCTGCTCCAAGCAAACAAAGCATGAATGTTAAGAAGGTTTGGATTCCAAAAGAAATGGTTTCATGTTTTGAAATTCTGAAAAGTTTGAAGGGACCCAAATTTGGTTGGGTTCCAAATACCATTACTTAATTGCTTGTGCAAGAATGTCTTGCAGCCATGCATAACAGGTGGTACCTTGATAGCGGCTGTTCAAGATACATGACTGGAGACAAATCAAAATTTTATCTCTTGTAGGAAAAGGAAGGAGGACACGTCACATTTGGAGGGAACAACAAGGGAAAAATCATTGGAACAGGTAATGTAGGTAAGAACCTCTCCAACTCCATTTGTAACGTGTTGTTAGTTGAATGATTGAAATATAACTTGCTCAGCATAAGTCAATTGTGTGATAAAGGTCACAAAGTGTTGTTTGATTCTCTTGAATGTAAAATCCTTGAACCAAAATCTGACAAGATAAAATTCTTTGGTAAGAGAGTCAACATTATTTACATGATTGACTTAGATGATCCTGCTTATTCAAACCTTTGTCTTGCTGCTCCAAAATCAGAAATTGCTTGGTTATGGCATCGTAGACTAGGACATGCTAGCTACAATGTCTTACATAAATTGTTAAAGCATTCAATGGTGAAAGGTTTGCCTGAACTATCCTTTAAACAAGAAAACAAATTGTGTGATGCATGTGCCCTAGGTAAACAAACTAGAAAATCATTCAAGGGAAAATCTGAAAATACATCATCCAAACCACTCGAGCTAATTCATATGGACCTGTTTGGCCCAACCAGAACTGCTAGCTTAAGTGGTAGAAAATATGGATATGTCTTGGTGGATGACTTCTCTAGGTTCACATGGGTTTTCTTTCTCACACACAAAAATGATGCTTTTGATGAGTTTCAGGCACTCTACATGAAGATAAAGCAGGACGGTGAGTTTAAAATTTTCAAGATTCAATCTGATCATGGTGGTGAATTTGAGAATGCTGATTTCTATAATCTTTGCAGGGCTGAGGCATTTCACACCGATTCTCTTCACCAAGAACACCGGAGCAAAATGGTGTAGTTGAAAGGAGAAACCGAACACTTGTAGAGATGGCAAGAACCATGCTTGCTGAACGGCAACTTCCAAGGAGATTTTGGGCTGAAGCGGTAAACTCGGCATGTTACATTATCAACCGCTCTATGGTAAGGTCACACACCAAAAAGACTCCTTAGGAGTTGCTAAAAGGTAAAAAGCCCTCTCTCTCACATATGAAAGTGTTTGGATCGAAATGCTTCATTCACAACAATGACAAAAGAGACTTAGATAAATTCGAGCCCAAGAGCGATGAAGGTATATTCCTTAGATATTCTGATAGATCTAGGGCTTATAGAATTTACAATATCAAAAATCAAACTGTGGAAGAATCACCCCATGTTTTCTTTGATGAATATCATGATTCTAACAATGATAACTCTTGCAGGAAAAACGATGAAGATGGGGAATTCCTAAGCATAAAGGACAAGAGTGATCCTCCACAAGAAGAAATAAAAGAAGATGGTGACCTAGCCGAATCAAGTAATGTAAGGGATCAAGCTCCAGGAGAAGGTAACGATTCTACAAATATTAGAATTCTTAAGGATCATCCCTTGGAGAATGTCATTGGTAGCTTGAATGACCCACCTAGAACTAGGTCACATTTTAAAATTGTGGAAGAATTAGATCAACTTGCTCTTGTCTCGCAGCATGAACCCAAAAATATTGATGAAGCCTTAAAAGATGAAAACTGGATAAATTCCATGCAAGAAGAGTTAAACCAGTTTGAGAGAAACAAAGTTTGGCATCTTGTTCCTAGACCATCATCACAATCTGTCATAGGCACTAAATGGATTTTTAGGAACAAATTAAGTGAGGAAGGCAAGATAATCAGAAACAAAGCTAGATTGGTGGCTCAAGGATATAATCAAGAGTTTGGGGTCGACTTTGATGAATCTTACGCCCCAGTTGCTAGACTCGAAGCCATCAGAATTTTACTTGCCTTTGCATGCTCCCTTAGAATAAAGCTTTATCAAATGGATGTTAAAAGTGCTTTCTTGAATGGCTTGATCAAAGAAGAAGTCTATGTTGAGCAGCCCCCTGGCTTTGAGAACTCTAACAATGCAGATTTTGTATACAAGCTAGACAGGGCGCTTTATGGACTCAAGCAAGCACCAAGAGCTTGGTATGAAAGGCTAAGCTCATTCCTCATTGAAAAAGGGTACACACGAGGTAAGGTAGATCAAACACTCTTCACCAAGAAGCAAGGTAAGAACATCTTGATTGTTCAAATTTATGTTGATGATATTGTGTTTGGTTCTACAAAATCTGAAATGTATGAGGAATTTGCTAACCTCTTGACTAGCGAATTTGAGATGAGCCTAATGGGAGAACTTCAATTCTTTCTCGGTTTGCAGGTCAACCAAGGAGACGATGGGTGCTTCATAAGTCAAGCCAAATACATTAAAGAGCTATTGAAAAGATTTGACATGGCAAACAGTAAAATCATTGCAACTCCTATGAGCACCTCAACTTCACTGGATTCGGATGAAAATGGTAAATTGGTGGATGCAAAGGTCTATAGAGGTATGATTGGTTCTTTTCTTTATTTGACTGCATCCCGACCAGATATCCAGTTTAGTGTTTGCCTTTGTGCTAGATTTCAAGCTAGTACTAGAGAATCCCATTTGACTGCCGTCAAACGTATCCTTCGATATCTTGCCGGCACTCAAGATTTGGGATTGTGGTATCCGTCATCATGTGATTTATCTCTTATATCTTATTCTGATGCGGACTACGCTGGATGCAAGCTGGATCGCAAGAGTACTAGTGGCTATTGTCAGTTTCTAGGCGGGTGTTTAGTTTCTTGGGCCTCCAAGAAACAACACTCGGTTGCCCTCTCAACCGCGGAGGCAGAATATGTTGCTGCGGGGAGTTGTGGCACCCAAGTGTTGTGGATTAAACACCAACTCCAAGACTACTTGGTGGATCTTGGTTGTGTCCTGATTTTGTGTGATAACACTAGTGCTATCAACCTTGCCAAAAATCCAGTCCAGCACTCTAGGACTAAGCATATTGAGATTAGGCATCACTTCATTAGAGATGAGGTCGGTAAGAAAAACTTTGAACTGCATTTTGTTGATACATTGAATCAGACTGCTGATATCTTTACCAAGCCCTTATGTAATGACAGGTTTTCAACACTCAGAAGGGAGCTTGGTCTTTGCCGACCTCAGGCCAATAAAACTTGATACGATAATCTTGTTTCATTTAGTTGTGTGTTGTTGCATACATTCATGTATTGTTTATATGTCAATATGTCTTTTTGCATATGGTGTCGCATTGCATGTAGTTGCATAATAATGAATTGAGTTCATGTTCATAATGCATTGTATGGTTTGTGTAGCATCATTCTCGCATGGCCATGGTATATCAAATGTTGATGTATGGAAGGGCAAGTTATGCTTGTCACGAAGCACTCAATATGCGTGAGGTTTCACCTCCGCCAAGTACCATGCGTCAATGTCGCATATAGGCCATATAGTAAGGGGGAGTTGTCCTTGTGCAGCATTCATGCATATATTTCATCTTCATTCTGTTGCATTTAATAAGTGTACAACCATGGGTTGGGTCATGCATTTCATTTCTGGCACCTTCATGAGTGACTAGGCCAACCTCATTTGTCATTCAACTTGATTGCAAACATAACTCCTTCGCGCATCCATTGCATATCCTTAGGGGGAGTTTTTGTTGATTCTCTTAACCTCTTGCAATCTGCACTTCAGTGGCTTACAGTTTGAAAATATGAGATCATGAGACTGACAAACATATGGTGTAAGAGCTCTCTATTATGTGCCTTGATGATTGTTCATTCCATAAAAAAGGTTCAGATTTAATGATTTCCTTGAAGTTCTGAAATATTCGTTATGAAATCATCTATGTTCTTTGGTTTTAATAGACCTTAACTAGAGATTGCATATTGTGCTTTGAATGACTATCCCGATATCTGAAAATTCAAAGTTCATGAGCATCTTGGTGATACACTCAGGCTTAGTATTGTTTTTAAACATCTTGATGAGCTGGAATTCTTGAAAATCAAATCAATTTGACAGAGCAATGATATTGTTGCACAGAGAAACATGTCATGTCATCAAATCAAGTGACAAATGCATATGTCATGATGTGCCCCTGTTATCTCTGTCTTAAAACTTTTAGACTCTAGGCAGAGCAATGGCATAATTGCTGAGAAACATATCTTCTCATCAATGAAATGAGTTTGGATATGTCATGACGTGACTTTGCTATCTCTGTTCATCTTGCAGCATGACAGTCAGTCTTGCCAAATATCTAGGAATACTGGCGTCTAAACAACGTGTATTCTTACGGCTAGGAGGCGTGTACTGGACTTGATTGCTCGTACAATATGAGTCATGTGCCTTCAAATTCAAAAGATATTAGAAATCAAAATATGAAACCTATTGCTTCAATCATACAATTCCATGCTTTAGTCATGATTGTTTAGCCTCAATACTAGTTCTTGTGTTCTTCCCTTACTGGTTATTGAATATGGATATATAAGACAAAGGACGGTTAAACACTGCCATGATATGCTCCTTTGTTTCATTTCTATTAAATCTTGGATGTAGCTGCTTTTCGAACTCTTTTGATGATCTCGGATTTCATTAGCTTTGAACCATCTATGTTGCTTATGGCATGCTTCAGTTTTGCATATAATGGCTTGCTCTTCACTCCTTTCAGCTATGGTCTCATAAACTTTATCCTTTATCACTCCTTTTTGCTGTTGGCAAAGGGGGAGAATTCTTTGTGTGAGTCCTTCGTCAGAGCTAGCTACAAGCTATGCTTTAAGTGTTGTCAACGGGGGGGAGTGCATTGAGGACAAGGGAGAGTCCCAGGGAGAGAACCTTTGTGTGCGAATTTGTGTATGTGCTGGGGTTTGCATAATTTCATCACATTCTTATGTCATATGTGTATTCACATGCTTTACTTCATGGATCTTGAGCTGCACATGTCACATAGCATAGCATTCATATCTGCATTCATATCTGCATTCACATGCTACTATCATGAATCTTGAGCTGCATATATTACATTTGTTATAACTTGTGCCTTTTTAGACATTCATATCACATAATGACTCACAGTGTTGCCATCATCAAAAAGGGGGAGAATGTTGTGTCCCTGAGGTCATTTGAGTCATTCTGTGGTCACATGGGTCATTCGACATCATTCTATAGTCATATGAGTTTTGTGTATTATTGGTTTTGATAATGGCTTAACACTATTAGTCATTGTTATTTTCCACGCTCTTATGACTGACATATGTGATATTTTGTTCATGAAAGAAATGCACATGAAAGCTCAATGTTGCGCCCTCGTACGCGGATCGACCTGCGCGGTCAGGTCGCGGGGATCGACCTGCGCGGTCAGGTCGCGGGGGTCAAGGGGGCAGCGCCCCTTGTGGGGGTTTCCGAGGGCGGAGCCCCCGGAACAAAATTTGGCTTGAAGACTCAGTAATAAAACTTCAAGACAATCAAGGTCGATGCCATAAACATGAACGGGCGGCTAACGGACTCAAGCGACAGAGCTGGTGCGGCCAACGGACCGAACCGGGTTGACCCGGGCTCTGCCCAGCTGGCGGTCGACCGCCAGCACAGGGGCGGTCGACCGCCCCAGCCAGGGACTGCCCAGCTGCAGGTCTGGCAGCTGGCGGTCAACCGCCAGCCAGTGGCGGTCGACCGATTTTCCCAGGGATCGCCCGGTTGAATGTGTTTCAGTGGCGGTCGACCGCCAGGAGCCTTAGGTCGACCGCCAGCCCCGATGCAGCCTTGTTTGACCTCGAAATCCACCTCGTGGCTAGCCCCTTTCCATGGATTTGTTTAATCAAATCTTACCTAATCTTCCATGATTTGTGGATCTGGTCTAGGGGGCATCTATGGACCATTCAAGGGTTATAAAACCAACACTTGAGGGGTTAGAAACCCAAATGCTTCAAGGAGCTTCTTGTGAGATCTAGGGTGGCTGCAAGAGAGCTTGGAGACGAGCTACTGTTCACGTGAACAGTAGTTCGTGAAGGTGTTCTTCATCCAATCAAAGGGGAATCAAGCTCAAATCAAAGCCAGCAATCTTCAAGGAAGATTACATCAAAGTAAGGCTATCAAAGTGATTCAAGGAAGCCGGTTTGATTCAAGTTCTTCAAGGAAAATCATCTTCATCCATTCAAGTTCTTTCAAGTTCATTCAAGGTGATATTTCAAGCATTCAAACTCCTAGAAGCTAAAGAAGCAATCAAGATTCAAGGTAGCTTCATCATCTCCTTCATTCATTCAAAGAAATTCAAAGAGAAGATCAAGAGAGAAGAATTGAAGGAAGAAGTACTGTTCACGTGAATAGTACTCTGTGAAGAACATTCATCTAATCAAGGGTGAATCAAGAAGATTGAGTTGAAGCCAAGAGGAGCCTTGTTACTGATCAACATTTCATACAAGGGCCAATTCATTTTCACTCATAACTCAATCTCTTGTTTTAGTTCCTTCACATTTGTTTCATTTTCATTATTGTTAAACATTGACAGTGTGATTCATCCCTACCGGTGGTTAGTAGGAAGGTAATTGGAGGGTGTTCCAATTTACAGTTGACGTCCCTACCAGGTGGTGAGTAGGAAGGCAATTGGTAGTTTCCGATTTGCGGTTTGGTGCGCTGCACAAGTGAAGCCTCACCGGGTTTTGGTGAGGGGTGGACGTAGGGCTGAGGATTCAGTCCGAACCACCTTAAAAATCCTGTCTAGCGTGGTTTGCTTGTGTGATTGAATCGTTCTAGGTGCATGCTTAGGATCGAATTATTATATATCTTGCTTATCTTGCTAAGCGAAT
This sequence comes from Amorphophallus konjac, assembly GCA_022559845.1. NCBI lineage: Eukaryota > Viridiplantae > Streptophyta > Magnoliopsida > Alismatales > Araceae > Amorphophallus > Amorphophallus konjac. Next base: position 39,557 of record JAHNEJ010002342.1, on the reverse strand, counting down.
CATAGTATACTTTGAAGCTAGTTTCTATTCCGCTGCAATTCATTTTAACTAGCTATATAGAGGGCCGCATTGTGAAAAGTGGGGCTGATCTATTCACCCCTCCCCTCTAGATCCGCTGTCCACCACACAATAACATCCACACAAGGGATTACCCATGGTGTTGCTACATTTTCTGCATAAATTAGTACCAGATGTCTGATTGAGGTTTCTATGATGCTCCTTATTTATGATGCTCCTTAATCTCAAACTCGATGGCCCGGGACTACGCCAGTTCACCTTTGAACCTACATGCGTATGTAACGGTATCAACGGTGGGTCAAAAGATTTGCGCAGACATGATCGAGAAGCCCCTCAGATGATCTGAACCTCCTGGTAGGCTAACCCTAGGGGGTACTACATTCGATATGGGCCCGGGTACTACCGCTTCGTGTACACCTATACGATTAAGGGACTGTCTCATACTTCTGTAAACGAGTACCCACTACATCCCCCTCGACATATCCTGGGATAGGGGGAGATGCTGCCAAAATTTTTATCTTCATTGCTCGAGTCACAACAAAAACAAGAGGAACATAATCCGATCAAAACAAAAAAAATGTAAGAAAATCAAAACAGCAAAAAATATAACAAACCAAAGCAAATAAATAACATTAGATCAAAAGAAAGAAATGTAATAAAATTAAAATATAATAATAATAATAATAATACCAAAATAAAAACAATAAAACAATAATATAATAAAAATCAAAATAATAAAAAAATTATAATAGAATGTAAACAACAAAACGTAATAAGATCAAAATAATTAAGAATAAGAAAATATATAAAGTGATAATAAAAGAATAATGATCATGATCATAATGAAATAGTTACGAGCGACGCAAGGTTTCTTTCTCGCCGAATCGACAAGGTCTCATCATGGACAATTTTCATTCCTCATCACAAATAATAAAAAGTATCTTGCATTTCCATGCATGTATTAATATAAATTTTAGGTCATCGGGCCCTTTCTCTTGACTATTAATCAAAGATTTTCTCCCATCAGAGAGATGTAATTAACGTCATAACCTCTACGGCACGGCATGTCTCAAGTCTCGACTCGATATCCCTCATCGTCTGGTCATCAAACGGCGAACACACATCAGCGACTCCAAGCCTCTCGGTCTTTGGAGTCCGAATAAACTCTTACCTCGTGACTGACACGCCTGCGTAGAAAATAAAAATAAATACATAAATACATAAATAAACTATAAAAAAACATCCCACAAGTTTGGCACACCTAGTGGGACTTCGAGCCTCCTTTCATCTCTTCGCTAGGACTAAGGGCCCTATAGCCTCCCTATAACTTTCTAACTATCAGTTCAATGAACTGTAGGTGATACTTCTGCAATCATCATGGTTGGAGTGACCTTCGGACCAACCATCATTCGTGACCATGCCAGGTATGGCTACCTGGCCGTGCCAACAAGGTTTGGCAATTTCCCTCTGATAGTGGGCTTCCCCAACTTCTTGGGGGTAGACTTTGTGGACTTGCTAACCACGGAGGTCGCCGAGCCCGTGCAAACCTACAAACCAACTGTTCCAGGAATTGTTGTTCCCTCTGCCGGGTTCACCCAAGCCAAAGCTGTACACCAAAACCTACTGACGACGCATCATCCAAGGTAGCCAGCTACCACGTGCACCATGTTTGCCACAACGCCAGTTCAACCAACAAGTGGTCGACCTTTCACAAGAGAAGAATACAAAGGAATGTTGTCGCTACCTCCTCCAGAGGTCGTCTTTCTACCTCTGGCAAGTCCGTCCTCATTGGGGATGTGACTATTCACCTCAACACTCGGACAGCCAAGCTCATGCTAGACCGGGTGGTGCCAATAGTCCCCGTACAGAATTCTTTCCAGGCACTATCCAGGAGCTAGAAGGAGTATGCTGGGAGAAGTGACCCAGCACGAAGCAGGCTGGCTCGAAAGCCGGCCAAATTCAACAAATCTGGTGCCCAAGAAGGTTCGGACGTCCCCAGTAATCCAACCTCCATTCAAGGCAGCTGAATGGAAGCCAAAAGAAAAGAAGCAAGTCGATGTGCCAGTCCTAGTGCCCTCCCCGTCGACATTTAGAACTCACGCACGATAGGGAAATTTGTCCTACTACCCTAACTAACATGACAGGATAGCTCATCTAGGGCGTTTGGCTTACATGCCCCATGTAGAAAGGAGGGCGTTGTCACCTACTTTCTCCTCCTTGCAGGTATAGGGTGAGATGAGGAGGACGGGGATGATGAGCATATGAAGAATATTTCTTGATTTTTTATCATATTGTAAAAAATTGATAATTTTAAAATATTATATTTAAATAATTTTATAGTGAAATATAATTATTATTTTATTTGTCATTGTGATGTGTGGATGTTGTGTATTTTTTATTAAATAGGTATTTTTTGAATTTATTATAAAAAGGTTTCAAAATTTTGGGACAAAATATCTGATGGATTTTGATTTGTTGGGGGAGATTGCTACATCTCCTAGTTGATATTTGGTGTATGGTCTTAATGATAACAAAACGATTGTGCTTGTGACGATGTGCATTATTGAGCATGCATGTGTGTGTTTCATTAAGCAACATGTATACATCTTGGTTGATGAGTTAACAGATGACTTCAAGATTCTCACTTGGAAGTCATATGAATGATTTTTGTTTAAAGAACTCACGCTATGTTTATCTTAGCTTGTAGGATCAAAATCAGCTTGGACCTCAAAGGAGTCCATCAATGAAGTTTTTCTTTACAAAAGGGGTCAACTCTCTCATTGCATTGCGTTGACTCTTTCCATGTTTTATGCATTTCATCAAAGGGCTTTTCAAAATCTTGATTGAGTATTTTCATGTATTTTTCACATGAGATTTCTGGGCTTGCAACATCCTCAATCTGTTCACTAGAAATTTGATGAATGTAATTTTATTGATGTTCTCTCATTAAATGGATTCTTGGTCATGTTGAAATGAGCATCTAGTGATAACTGGTTGCAATGATTGATTATCAATTCAACACTAACATGGCTCCATTGTGGTATTTGCAGGAAAGAAATGGTTGGATCACACTTAAACATCACATGGATGCATGATAATATCGTCTCACGTTTTCTGTCTCATGGGGTTGTGGAGAATGGCTTTTATGTAATGAAGGTTTCATGGGCATCTTTAATAGTCTTGAATGCATTCCATGCATATTTCTCTTGAAGTATTAAAAGCCATCATGGTGAGTACTAGTTGAGATTTTCACATGGATCTTGATAAGCTAGCCTTTACTCACTTACGTGTTCACGCAAATTCTTATTGTGGTCTTTGTGGCCTAGAATACAAATTGAAGGGGTTTTATGAATCTTGGAAGAATATGCTTGATGTGTGTTCTCATAATCCTTATACATGGTTGTTGAATGCTCACATGAACCTTGGTAGATTTGGTTGAATGGTATTCATACTTTGTTCACATGCATAGACATATCTCTTGATCCTTAGCTTAGAACACTTGTGTTTCAAAGTGTTCATATGCACCGAGTTCATGGGCTTTCATACATGTACTTCTTGAATTTATCATATGGATTATTAAGCTAAAGTTCTAATCCTTTTTTCTATGGTTTTGCAGATCAAAACACTCAGTATACATTCCCCAAGATCAAAAGAGTTTGAAGCCTTAGACTTGAATGGGCTGCTAAAGGGGTTATGGGGCTAAAATCTAAAAATCTGGGAAAAACCCAGATTTCGGTCGACCGCCCCTAGGGTTTCGGTCGACCGAAATCCCCAGAGAGGGCATTTTCAGTTCTGTAAATTCTAGGTCGACCGCCCAACCCGTGTAGGTCGACCGGCACCGACGAAACCCAAAAATGTGGATCCGAAAACCATCTAAACCCAGTCCATTGTGCTTAACTCTTACCCCTTTGCCCTTGGGTTGGTGGGAGACCTATTGGGGGTCCTTTTGGAAGTTTCTAGAAGGGTTATACTAGTCTTTTGATGTCTCCTATATATACATATGAGAGCTATGAATTTCAAAAAGGGAGAACCCTAATGTGTTCATCATTTCTATCTTGTAGGTGAAGCAAAGGAGAAAGGAAGGAGAAGCTATTGTGGAGGAGATTTGATCTACATCTAGGAGGATTTGGAGATCGTGCATGAAGAGAAAGTGAAGTGGATTGAAGAGAGGAACACGTTGACGTTCAAATCGACATCATCCGACTTACCTCCAACCGTTCCTTGAAAGAATATCATCAACCGGATTTTGGAAACCAAAGGGTGATCTTTTCTACATCCATTTTATGTTGTTCTTGATGTGTTTCATGATCTATGTTTATGCTTGAGAATGTTTGAATATCTGTGTTAATTTTTTGGACTAGAAATATTATGTGTGTGACCGTTTGTATACGGTCGTGTGTCTCCGGTGCTGCATTTGTTGCAGCGTGTGTGTGTGTTTGTGATCTGGTCGTCGGATCGTGTTGGAGACTCCGTCTCCGTGTGTGTTTGGGGTTGTATACCGTGTTTGCAGGGTTTACTCTGTGTGTGTGTGTTGGGGCATGTCCCCATGTTTGTGTGCAGGTGTCATCCTGCGTGTTGTTGGAGCATCGCCTCTGTGTTGGGGATTTATCCCCGTGTGTGTTGGAGCCTTGCTCCGTGTTCGGGAGTCTTCCCCGTGCTGGTTTATCTAGCGAGTGGATCCTTACCGGTTTGGTAAGGGGTGGACGTAAGGAGTCCGTCGTGGTCCCGAACCACCTTAAAAATCCTTGTGTCTTGTGGTTTGCTTTATTTTGATTAATTGTTAATTCAATACACATGTGATCGGTGAGTATGAGCGAATTCTAATTACACAATCAAAACTCAATTGCCTAGATTACATTGTGTAATGTGCTTAATTGCTTAATCTTGTGCATGATCGGGTGAGCTCGGCGAGATTGAGAGAGCTTAAATTACTTTGTTTGTTTTAATCTTTTCAATCTAGTCAAAGTTGTTATTTCCACTTAGTTAGTTTTTAAATTTACCATTTTTAGTGGGGGATAATTCAACCCCCCCTTCTTGTCCGCTCGCCTACCCGGGGCCAATAATTGGTATCAGAGCCACGACTCTATCTTCTTGGGTCTAACGACCTTTAGAGTGATCCCTCGGCGAGTTTCATTGAACATCATGTCTATATGCTGCTTGTCTTCTCTTCCGACTCATTTTGATGGTCCCAATTTAATTTCTTGGAGAAATGACATGTGTGTTTATCTTAGAGTTTATGAACCTGAAGTGTGAAAAGTGATATGTAATGGTCCACATAAACTCCCTGCAAATGAAACTAAGTGGAATGAAAAACACATCAAGAAAAATACTATAAATGTTACTGCATTAAATATTTTGAAGAATAGCATAGAATCTGATGTGATTTTATGATTTCCAATGTGCAGATCAGCAAGGGAGCTTTGGGATGAGCTGGCATGCAAGTATGAAGAAGATACAAAGGATACATGCATGATGGCTCATAGACAAAGTGAAGGTCAGGTAAATTCTGACTCCGAAGAACTTTCAATTGAAGACTGGCAATTAGCATCTACCAATTTGCATGACAAATGTAAAAAAATACAAATCTTAAATCAAGAGATTGAAAAAGAAAAATGATGAGAATGTGCATACTAATTCCTCTTGTGAGAATTACAAAACTTTGGAGTCAAAAAGTGAACACCTAGAAGATCAAAATGAACATCTTGAATCCAGAGTTGAATTACTTTCAGATGAAATGTCTTGTATGAATGAAGACCTTGAATTGGCCAAAAATTCCAATCTCTATCTTGCATCTAAAAATGATTGTCATGATTTATGTGAGCAAAGTAAAACTTTGTTGTTTAAAATCTCCTTGCTTGAGAAAAATGAATAATGCCTTAAAAACAAGTTAGCTTCTCTTTTCGATGATGAGAAAATGTTTGAGAAATTACTTGATTCTAAGATTGATAGCAAGAGTATCATGACTGAAAATGAAGATCTTAAAAAGAAAAATGGTGTCATGCTAATCGAGAATTCTTTACTTGAAGGTAGATTGAAATTTTTTGAAAAACTTGAAAAAAAAGTCTCATTGTTTAAATCTGAGAATGAACAGGTGCTTGCTAAGATCACAAAGTTTGTTGAAACTGAGAAAGCCCTATAAAAACTTAACTGAAAAACTGCATGCTATAAATGATGAAAATAAGGAAATCATGCAAGAAAATGAGAAACTCACAACAAAGAACTATTTGTATGGTGATAAAATCCTTGCATGCGAAGAAGAAATCAGAAATACTGAATTACATATTTCTGGTGTGGAAGAAGAGGTGAAAATGTTGAAAGATGATTTATTTAGATTTGTCAAAGGGAAAGAAAATCTAGATAAGATGTTAAGTGTTAAAGTAAATTTTCAAAAGGAAGGTCTTGGATACACCCCGTTCAACAAAAAATCTTTTGAACATAAAATGACAATCTCTTTTGTTCATGCATCTAATATTCCCAACACTTCCAAAGCACCTCCTTCCACTTCTCAAATGAAAAATTTTGAAAATAGTTTTGAGAAAAAGAAAAACATCAACACAAAATCCATCATGCAAAAAGGGTTTCAAAAGGTTCAAAATGGGGGAAAAATGAAATTGAATGTTGAATATTTTTATTGTGACATGTATGGCCATGAAATAAATGATTGTGTTGTCATGAAAATAGATGATGAAAAAGCATGCAAAGATAAATCTGCTTTCAAAAGAAAGAGAAATGTTTCTTGCCTCTATTGTTATAAACTAGGCCATGTGATGAAAAATTATTTTGTAAAGTAAAATGATGATTTTCATACCATGAATACACAATCAAATTTTCAAAGAAAATTCAGAAATGAACATGCTTCCCATGCTCTAAGATTTTCATCCCATAAGAGAAACTTGTTCACAAACACTCATGCAAATAATAGAAAGTCATTCCGTAAACCCACATCTCCTTATTGCTTTCATTGTGGAAAGTACGGGCATGTTATGAAAGAGTGTTGATTTTTGAAAACATAAAATTTCCATACTTGAAGCATGAATGCTAGGTTTAATTTTGTTAAATCTAGATTTTTTGAAAATAGAAGATGGGATGGATTTGAAAATTCCTTTGCTCCTAAAAGGAAATCTTTTGGTAAAACTTCTTCTCCTCAATACCTTTATTGTGGAAACCATTGACATGTTATTGAAGATTACACGATCATGAAGAATGATGATATGATGGCTATAATAATGTCGAAGAAAGATTTTGGTAGAAATGTTTCTAATCTCCAGGGACCCAAAAAGGCTTGGGTGCCAAAATCTGTCAACTGAGTTGATTTTGATGGAGGTGTGCCTTGAGGTAAATAAAGAATGGAAGAGGTTCCAACAAAATAGAACCTGCACACTCGAATGGTAAAATCCCAATTTTGCCTCTTCTTTGTCAAATTGGCATTTTTAATGTTTTCCTTCTGCTACCTTGTTATGTATGAAATGCATTTCCTTACAAGCCAGTCATGCTCTCATTGAATGAATATTTGGTATATCAAATGCTGTTATGTGAAATGACAGATTAAGTATGTCAGGAAGCTAACATCATGCGTGAGGTGATCCTCGGATCAAAGCTCTCCGTCTTGTACTAAAATTCAGAAATTAAATTGTTTGGCTAACGAGAAAACATGTTTTTTAGAAGGAAATCAATTTGCCTTGAAATTCTGAAATACCATGTGCGTTCAAATTGATTCTGAAATTCTTTTTTACTTCAATAAAGTAAAATTTCTGAAATGCAGAATTGTTCGTTTGACAGATATTGATTCTGAAAACTTGATCTGTTATTCTTGTATTCTGCTATGATGAACATGTCTCATTGGTTGAATGAATTTAAAAATTTTGAGGAATAAGCATGATGTCTTTGCCTACTGAATACTTTTCAATCTAAAATGCATGAGCATCTGAGGTTAATTGAGTATCTGGTATATCAAATGGTGTCTAGTGGAAGGGTGGATTACATCCACCTAGAAGCTCTCACTATGTGTGAGTTGGGTTTTTGGACCTTCACCTCCACCTCGTACCGGAACTTAAAAAATCTGCTTGGCTTGTGGGCGATACTCTAAGCTTTTGAAATGTTATTGAAAATCTATTTTTGAATATTTCTGAAAACTATTCGATTGTACTGCTTAATTTTGATCATTTGTGCACCCTTGTTCAAAAAGGGCAAGTTTTGGATAATGATGTTGTTCATCATTTGAATGTGTATGTCTCTTTGTGCAATCTGTCATAATGTTCTGAAAAATAAACTCTTGCATCTTATTTTTGCATCATGCATTACATTCTTATGTTTTTATTTGCATGCATTAGAAAATTCATAAGGTGCATTTAGATGATTCATATGAAAAACTAAAAACTTGCATCTTGCACACATGTTAAAATTTGCAATGCATTTAGAACTTTTAAATAAAAATATGACATTCTGCATCAAATTACATATTTGCATATCATATTTGCATATCATTCACATAGTGCATTTGTAAGATAAAGCTCACAGTGTGCCAAAATATTGTTGCATTGCATATTGCATATACTCCCGTTGTGTGCTTGCATGTTATTATATGCTAATCACCCCCTTCCTTGGAATTTCTAAGACCTCATAATTCTTGCTAAATAATGTTACAAATTGAGTCATCACTAGAGTGCTACATGTCATACACTCAGGGGGAGTAATTAATCTCCTGATAAGTGCATCTAGATAGGGGGAGCTGCACTGTTATGTGTTCATGAAATTTTTGATATACATGCTGAATCAAATTCGCACACTTCATGATAAGGATGTAAGATTTTACTTTCAACACTCTAAAGATATTAAAATTGCTGCATGAATGTTAAAGAGGCAGTTGAATAAAAAGCTGCCTGTCTATTTTTGTAGAAAGAATCTGAAAAGAATGGCAGAGCAATGTTTAGTCTCACTGAGTAAATTGGACACATGTCACCTGAGACGTGATGTGGTTCACTTCAGAAAGATATTGTACTATAGTATCTCTGTTCAAAATGATGTGAAATGGTTCAATATTCTGAGTAACCGGGGAGTCTGGCATGAGCTCCATATGTCTCCTCGCGTAAAAAGGAATTATTCGAACCTGATCACTCTTGAAAAATTCTGACTATCATGTGATATTGGTTGAGTTAAAAAATTATGGTGAAAACTCGTTGTGGCAAAGCGTAGCCTCCAATACGCTGTTCTCCTAACATGAAATGCAGTTTGTATAATCTCTCATTATGTTGATCTGAAAATCTGAATATCCATATGGCTACAGTCTATTTTTCATGTTGTTCACCTACACACATGGAAATTCTATTTAATATGTATTCAGAAATTTGATTGACTGCATTGACTATTGCATAACTCCTCTGTGTGATTGTACAATCCCCTAGGTGTTGCACATAAGCATCCTAGATGTTTTGACTCTCATACACGTTTCTTATACCCATTCGCCTCTTAAATAAGTAAGGGGGAGCTGTGTTGCATGTAATATGTATATATCTGCTTGGTTGCATTACATGCACTTTTATGTCCTTATGCAGCTCAATAGAAAATTAAAAACTTAAAAATCTGAAAAACTAAGAAACTCATGTCATGTGTCATCATTTGTATGCATTTCAAAAGAAAATTCTAAAAATCTGGAAATCACGGAAAAGCATTTGTTGTTTCCACTGTTATATTTTTTTTACAAACATCTTGATTTTGCTTTGTTATTACATTTTGTGAAAATCTGAACTGGGCTTTAGACTTTGAATGCTATCATGTTGAACACTTCATGTTGCATACATTTTCCAACAATGGTTCATATCTTTGAGGCCAACTCTCAAGCACTGCACCTTCATATCTTTGAGGCCAACAATTACCCACAATTGGTGTCCGAATTGGTATCATCTCATCCTGCCTAACATGTTCATATCATGTCCAATAACCCCCTATCTTTTTTGTCGATGACAAAAATAGGGAGAATGTTAATTGCGTGCTCAATGCCTTCTGCTCAATGAAGAGAGAGTAGTTTTGAGGGAGACTCTCGCACACATTTTTGTCATCATCAAAAAGGGGGAGATTATTGGGGGAGATTACTGCATCTCCTAATTGATGTTTGGTGTTTAGTTTTAATGAAAATAAAACGATTGTGCTTGTGGCGATGTGCATTATTGAGCATGCCTGTGTGTGTTTCATTGAGCAACATGTACCCACTACAAGAAAATAGACCTTCAGGGACATTTCAAAACTGCCCCAAAAAATAGAGATAAATGCCCTAAAAACCTTTAGGGGCAGTTTGATTAGTTTTAGGGGCAATTTAAAATGTGCCTCTATTGCCTCGGTCCCTAAAGGTTTTTGGGGCACTTTTTGAAAAGTACCCCTAATTTTGTCATTAGAGGCACTAAAAATTGCCCCTAAATATTCTAACAGGGGCAATTTTGATGATCAAATGCCTCTAATAAGTATATTTTTTAAGGGCAGTTAACTGCTCCAAATAACCTATTTTAAGGATAGTCATCTAAAAATATTTTTAAATAATCACTTAGAATAATGTATTTAAAGGGCATTTTCTTCCCCAAATTGTCCCAAACGACCAATCTGTAAGAGCTCCCGTTTCTAAATATCGCACCAAAATAACCATCCTCAAATATAAAAATTAGAGTCGACATTCCTAACATGCAATTAGTACATGGATCATATTCTTCTTAATTCATTGACATGCACAAACACCTACCATTATATACCATACATGCATATATAAACTATCCACCTTTTAACATAATCATAAGTAAGACACGATAGTCATTGATAAAAACAATATCTTCATAGATCTATATTATAAAATCAAATCATGAAAATATCCCAATTACATAAGACATATATAATCCATGACTTATAAATACGACTCAAACTGTGAACCTCAATTTTTCACTCTGCAACTAAAATATACAAACTCAACTCTTTAAAATAGATAAAATAGTTTCCATTTGGTGCTCTTTAGGTACAAACATTTTCTTGCTAATGGACTAGTAAGGGAGCCAATTGATTGGATGGTTTGGCATGCTGCCCAGACAGTTGTATTCCTATCTACCATACACTTGGCCAGCTTCTCTTCCACCGCTTCTCTATCAGTTTTATTCTCCCTTCTGCACCTTGGCCTTCACAGGCCTTGTGGGCTTGATGATGTTACCCACCTAAAAGAAGAAACACAATTGGCACAATGGTGCTAATGAATAATTCAGAACGAAGATGAATAAAAAATATATTTAAAAAACCAAAATGAATAGAAGATAGGGTATCCATTTGAACATGTATACCTCATATCTATGTCTGTGTCATTCATCCACATACTTTACATTTCCATATCTAAAACAGAGAAAATAGAACATAAATTAATTATCTAATGAAAGGATCAAAACATATAACATCTTTTATTAAGCAACATATAATCTAATAGATGCATTTGAATAAGGGAATGGCATCAGCACAATCACAAAATAAGGCCAGGAAAATAGTGAAGGCATAGGACTGAATTTTAGACTCACAAGATCCTACAGCTGTGTTGACTCTTTCCATGTTTTATGCATTTCATCAAAGGGCTTTTCAAAATCTTGATTGAGTATTTTTATGTATTTTCCACAGGAGGTTTCCGGGCTTGCAACATCCTCAATCTATTCACTTGAAATTTGATGAATGTAATTTTATTGATGTTCTCTCATTAAATGGATTATTAGTCATGTTGAAATGAGCATCTAGTGATAACTGGCTACAATGATTGATTATCAATTCAACACTAACATGGCTCCATTGTGGTATTTACAGGAAAGAAATGGTTGGATCACACTTAAACATCACATGGATGCATGGTAATATCGTCTCACGTTTTCTGTCTCATGGAGTTGTGGAGAATGGCTTTTATGTAATGAAGGTTTCATGGGTATCTTTAATAGTCTTGAATGCATTCCATGCATAATTCTCTTGAAGTATTAAAAGCCATCATGGTGAGTACTAGTTGAGATTTTCACATGGATCTTGATAAGCTAGCCTTTACTCACTTACGTGTTCACACATATTATTATTGTGGTCTTTATGGCCTAGAATGCAAATTGAAGGGGTTTTATGAATCTTAAAAGAATATGCTTGATGTGTGTTCTCATAATCCTTATACATGGTTGTTAAATGCTCACATGAACCTTGGTAGATTTGGTTGAATGGTATTCATACTTTGTTCACATGCATAGACATATCTCTTGATCCTTAGCTTAGAACACTTGTGTTTCAAAGTGTTCATATGCACCGAGTTCATGGGCTTTCATACATGTACTTCATGAATTTATCATATGGATTATTAAGCTAAAGTTCTAATCTTTTTTTCTATGGTTTTATAGATCAAAACACTCAGTATACATTCCTCAAGATCAAAAGAGTTTGAAGCTGTTGAGTAGTGGACAGCGGATGTAGAGGGGAGGGGTGAATAGATCTCCCCCTCTTTTCGCAATGCAACCCTCTATATAGCTAGATAAAATAAATTGCAGCGGAATGTAACTAGCTTATCGAAGAACACTATGATTCCCTTGGCAAGATGAGCAACTAATATATCGATTTGAACCTAAGCATGCATCTAGAACGAAGCAATCACATAAACAAACCACAACCCAAAGGATTTTAAGGTGGTTCGGACTGAATCCGCAGTCCTACGTCCACCCCTCACCAAATCCGGTGAGGATCCACTAGTGTCACGAACTGAACCGCAAATCGGAAAGACCTCCGATTGCCTTCCTACTAACCACCGGTAGGGACGTCAACACCGCAGATCGGACAACTTCCGATTGCCTTCCTACTAACCACCGGTAGGGACGATCTTCAGTTTCAAATGTTTGAAGGAAATGGAAAGATAACAAATATGAAAACACTCAAACAAGATATAGAATATGCTCAAAGAGAAAAGATCTTGTCTGAGATTGTTGGAGCTTGAATCGGATGCTTCAATGGTATCTTCTTCCTTGTGAAAAGATCTTGCTTGGATCACCTTAAGTTGATGAAGAAGATGAATGATGCAGATTTGATCTCCCTTGAGAATGAGCATCTTTGGATCACCTTGAGATGATGAAGAGGATGATGGTTGCAACTTTATCTTCACTTGGCTTGGGGTTGATCTCCTCTTGAAGTAGCTTAAATCACTTGAGGATTTGATGAAGAACTTCTTCCCGGAGTACTGTTCACTGCAACAGTACTCGAACTCCTCTCCCTTGAACACACCCTTGCAGCCTCCTTTGATCTCCCAAATGATCAACTAGGGTTTCTAACCCTCTTGCATGTGTTTTATAACCTTTGAATGGTCCTTAGACATCCCCCAGACCAGATCCACAATCTATGGAAGATTGGGTGACTTTGGGGTTAAACAAATACAAGAAAAGGGGCTCTTCTTGAAGTGAAAAATAAAGTCAACATTGATGGCTCGGGGCTGGCGGTCGACTGTTACAGAGAATCACTGTAGAAATTTAGTCCCTAGAATTTTCGGTTGACCGCTATCGGGCTGGCGATCGATCGCCACTGAGAAACGTGCAAGCAATTGGCTGCTGGCAGGGGCAGTCGATCGCCCCTGGGCTGGCGGTCGACTGCTAGCTGGGCAGAACTCGGGTTACCCCGGTTCAGTCCATTAACCGTTTAGCTCCATTACTTAAGTCCTTTAGCAGCCCGTTCTCATCTGTGGCAACAACCTTGACAGTCTTGAAGATTTCTATTTGATTATATCGCTCTTATAATCAAAATTTTGTTCCGGGGGCTCCGCCCCCGGAAACCCCCGCAAGGGGCACTGCCCCCTTGACCCCCGCAACTTGACCGCGCAGGTCGATCCGCGTGCGAGGGCGCATTCATTGAACTTTCACATTTGCCATCTCCACTCCATTTCTTGTCCATTTATTGGCTTATCTGTCATGAGAAAAACATCACGTATGTCAGTCATATGAGAGTGGAAAATAACAATGACTTATAGTTGTTGACACCCGTTTTATGACCAATAAGTTGGGTCATCTCTTTATTCATTATATATGATGCTCCGAGTTGTTCACTCTTCATCGAGTCTCTTTGTTTAGTTGAAGATCATTTCTTGGGTCTTGGTTCCTTGATCGGATGTGGCTCTTTGTGGCATTTCATTTTTGACTAAAGCTTAGCAAAACCTCCATTTCTTCTTTTGAACTCCATTGATAATAACGGTCTGTCCCTGGAACGTTTCTGCCTTCTAACGAATGGGTCCCGGGCCGTTACTCCTTGAAGAGTTCTGAAGCTTGAGATCTTGTTTCGAAGCTTATCCTTTGGCCTATATGTTGAATATAACGGTCTGTCGTGCAGCCGTTGTTTCATTATGACGCCCCATGCCTTGGCCATTGCTTTCTTTACAGAGTCCTATTGTTTTGATCTTCTTCCTGTTGATCTTATCTCTTTGGGATAAGGTTGAAAGTAACGGATGCTCCTTGATGCGTTATTTCACTGTGGCGGTCTGTCGTGCAGCCGTTACTTCCTTCAGAGAGTCCTGGCAGTTCAGGCCTTTTCTCTGCTACTCCGTGGTCGAGATAAGAACTTGGATTGACGATATATCTTCCAAATCTGATCCTCAAGACCTTCTGTTTGATTCTATGGACTCTTGGTGATATTATCTTTAAGGATTTGCTAAGAGTTATCCCTTTTTCTTGCTGGATTTTCCTCTGCTCGACCTGAGAGTTTGAGGGTCTATAAATAGAACCCTTGACTTCATGCTCAAGGAGGAGAAAATTCTGGAGTTGCGACGAAGTGCTGCCGCATTTTAGAGTCACGTTTGATCAAGGAGAAGTGCTTCTCACGTTCGTTTGCTGTCTGGTGAAGGGAGTATTTGTTCCTCTTGATTCCAAAGTTCATATTTGCATATTGAATTCCTTTTCCATCTCCCTTTCATCATAAGCATTATTTCTCTCCTTTCTCCACGTTTTTCACTGGTTTTCATCATCTAAACATCCTCCCGATCTTTTAAAACGCCCAGAGGGGTTAAAAAACCAAAACTTCCCGGTATTTCCCTTTCCTTTTGACGATATTGTGTTTATTGAAGAATTGATGCTATATTGTCTAAAGGGCTAATTTGGATTGTCTGTTCTTGCTTTCCATGTCTTTGGCAGGTTTACAGGTCCACCAGTACGAGGCCCAAGTCTTCTAGCCGGCTGGAAGAGTTGGAGTTAAAAGGATTCACATTTTGTTACTGCAGGTTATTTGACGGTCTTATGCAGGCGCGTCACATTCTTCCAGCGGTCTATCGAGCGACCGTCACTTCCAAGTGACGCACAGAGTTCTGGCCGTTACTTTCAGCTGACCTGCAGGCTTCTTTGATCTTTCCTCTCCCGTGGGCGGGTGCTTCATCCACCTATTTCCAAGGTATCTTCAGGTCTTTGGCTTGTTTTTACTTTGGTGGCGATCACATCTTTCTTAAGTATTGGGCATTAGCTTTCTCTCTCGCATCTCACGTCTTTTATTTTCCTTGCTTGTTCCACCCCTTGCGGTGTGTTTCTATTTACTCCTTGCTCCACGCCCCGGCGTGCGCTTTTCCTTTATTCCTTAGCTTAGTTTGATTGAGATAGCATGCCCATGCTACAGCTTGCTTTGGTTGCCTAGGTTCATGATCATGTGTTCATAGGTTGAGTGCAGATCTTTGATTATTTGCTTGTCATCTTGCTACATATCATCATTAAGACCCCGAGACAAAGAAGATAGAGAAGCAAAATAAAATCAACAGATAGTTTTTTTGGCGATCACGGTGGAACCACTTGTGCCAATCGTGCTTTTGATTCCTGTTAAACCTGCCATCATCTCTTGTGTTGTTCCCCTCCCATTATCCTCTTATTTCCTATTGATCCTGGTTTTCTGAGCGTTCTGACGGCCCTGTGTCCCTGCGTTGGAGTTCTCTGACGCAGGGTCATTAGACTGCCACATCTGTTCTGCTGCGAGAGTTTTCACTGTCTTTTCCTGTTACTTCTGGTTGATTTTGGCTCTCTGGCTCATTTGACGGTCCTACCTCCCCGCGTTACATTACTTCTGGCGGTCTGGTATTCGACCGTTATTTTATTCTGACGCAGGGTTCCTCGACCGTTATACTCCAGACAGGTATGCATCCGAGGTGCATTTATTTCCACAGTTTATGCTGTGACTCTTTGCTTGGGTGATACTTGACTTCCTCCTTGCTTTGTTTTATATCTCCATATCATTGCGTGCATCATTGTTTGTTTGATCATAGGCTAGACTTTGCATGCACTCCGGTGCACATAGGGGCATTCATACATTCATATCTTAGATTGCATTCTCCTACCTTGTTGTGAGGACCTCTCGTCTCCATATTCCTTGGGGCCGACTAGGAAATCACACCAGGGACCTCCATAAGTCCCCGCGAGCCGTGGATTCCCACACGGACGCCGGGCTAGTTGTACCTTTCCCACCCCGTGTCTACGGTTGCATAAGTGAAGGAGTGATTACACTTAGAGTCAAGCCAAGTCCCATACCCATCTCCTGTTAGGAACCCATTGTTGAGGGCACATTTCAATCAATTCACTAAAGTTCCGAAGGAGAAATCACAAGAATCTTGCTGCATCATCTTAAGCAAACTTGGTTGACTTTGGGTGTCTTCATCTTTTATCACTTACATCGTTTGTTAAAACATCCGAGTTTGGTCGCTCATTGTGTGATTATTTGCATCGTCAAGGTTGTCCGTTGCATGTGGAGTTGTTTTCGTCCGTCCGAACCATCTCCTTAAGTTAGTTCCTTCTTCACGTTCTATTCCAATCCTCTCTTCGAGTCCGCCATGGCATCATTCAATCCTCCCCGTTCCCAAAAGGACTCTCTTCCTCAAGGGCTCCTTGAAAACCCTCCTAGGGTTATCACCTTTTCTTCTGGAGAGGGGACTACCCCCCTTCCATCCTCCACTTCTATAGAAGGTGGTCAAGCTACCCCTTCTTTCTCCACTCCTTCCGCGGGCTCCATTCTTCAGATGATGGCCCAATTGGATCCGACCCAACTTCAAGTTCTCTATCAGGCCATGCAAGGGTCCAACGCATCTCCTTCTAAATCCAACCCTCCTATCGATCCATCTAGAATTAGTGGGCCCTCTGTCCAGCCCACTCCGATTAATCTCACCTCGGTCCAACCTCGGACCATCACTTTTACAGGCATGGAGACGGGCCAATCTTCCAACTCAGCCTATCAATCTTTTGATAAAGGGAAGTCACCAATCCCTTCCTTTGCTCAGGTGGATCATCATACATCGGGCCCGATGGCTCCGCAAGTTCTCATGGGCCCTTCAGATTTCTTGCGCCCTCAGCAAGGGGTGGCTCAAGCCCATTCTAATCTGGGCCAGTCTCAGGCCCAATATCCTTCTTATGGGCCCCCCATTTCCACTGTTTATCCCTCCACTCCTGCCTATGAGCTTCCACCTTCTGCCACAATCGTCCCATCTGCTCCCCAAATTTAATCAGCGTCCTTCACTACCCCTGCTCCCTCCCGAGAGCAGGACTTGCTTGATAAATGGGCCACCATGCAGCAACAACTCGATTTCCTCCAGAAGCGGGTTGGCCCACAATCTTTGGCAGATGTTCCTGTCCCGAGCTTTCAGAACATTCGGTTCCCTCCGCAATCAGAGCTCCCCAGCTATCGCAAGTATGACGGGAACGACAATCCCTTCATTCATGTGAGGGATTTTTTATATGAGTCGGCGCAGTTCCAATATGATGATCGCCTTATGGCGTACTTATTCCGCCGATCTTTGGATGGTGTGGCTCTGGAGTGGTTCTACTCTTTGCCGCTAGAAGAAGCCGAAAGTTTCAAGGTAGTAAAGGACAAATTTATCCAGCGGTTCCAAGACAGGGTCGGCCCGGAATACTCATTTACAGATCTAGTAGCCGAGAAGATGAAGCCAGATGAGGAGTTTGCCACTTATGCAGACATGTGGAGACAGATGGCTGCTAGAGTGCCTGGCCACATTCCGGAGGAAGAGAAGGTCAAGATGCTCATTTCAAATGCTACCCCGACCTTCAGGAACATCCTGGCAATGAATGATATAGCTAACATGCATCAACTCTACAGCCGGGCGCGCTTCATACAAATCCAGTTCAAGGATTCTCCCATACACGCCCTATTTGAAAACCAAAAGCCCAAATATCACAAGAAACCACAAGGGCCGGTTACCGAGGGGGTCCAGACAAACAAATAGGTACAAGCCGTTACCTTTCCATTCCAAGCCGCACCATTCCGCTTCCCCCAAAATCCCCGCACTCCATAAAATCCCGCTTCACAAAACTTTCAAGCCGCTCCGCAAAACCCTCCGCCTGCCTTCACCGTTCCATAAAACGCCTTTATCGCTCCACAACAACAACCACCACCTCCACAATACCACAATGTCCCTCCACCCAATAGCTATAACAACAATCCGAACAACAAGCGCCCGGCTCCCAAGAGGGCACAATATCCTCCACTGCCAGAGACCCTCACGGATATTTTCTCGGCTCTTATGTCGGTGAATGCAATTCAACTTCCTCCGGAACGGCCTAACTGGAACCCAGCCATTGATCAAATGAAATATTGCATGTTCCATAGGCAGCCAGGCCACACCATCGAAGGATGTTATCAGTTCCGGGATCTGGTATACGATCTCCATGAAGGGCAGAGAATCGATTGGGCCGAGATGCATCGGGCCATTGTTGAAATCAAAGAAGAAAGGAGACAGCCGCCACGGCAGCAAGTGCAGCAGCAACAAGCACCGCAGCCGCAGCAGCCACTCAACAACAGCAACTACAATAGGCTCAGGATCTGGGGATCCATCAAAATCCGATGCCAAATCATCCGCCTGCTCCACAGAAACCGCAGCCGCCGGCCCCGGCTCAAGTGAACGTAGTTCAACCTCCGCCCCCTAGTGCCAAGTGGTCTTTTGATGACGATGGCGCCACACCGCAAGTCATGGCCCTCCACCACAACCACCGCAATCCTCTTACCCCCTCCTTCGTCCTTCCTTCACACCCAATACCCTCTCCACTTGTCCTCCTGTTTACGCCCGCTCCAACAAATTCACTACCACCCACCACTCCGTCGTACCCCTCGCCACCTGTCTTGACTCCTCCACCAACGCTCCCTCCATCCGTACCATCCACCGTCACCATCCCGCCTTCCATCAATCCTTCACCCATCATCCGCTCACCACCACTCACCACCATCACTAACCTCACACCCCACCAAATCATCTCCCCTACACAGCCTACGCCGCTCATCCACCCCGCAGGGCCCATCATACTATCCACCGATGCCGCGGCCGCTACAAGTTACGCCTTAAGGAGCGGGAAGTTATTTCATCAGAATTATCCTACTAATTCCAACCCCCAGTCCTCTCAGCCGACAGCCGAGCAAGAAGAATTCGAACCTCTGCCCGGCACTCAGTATGACTTATTGCATCATCTGGACCGAGTACCCGCCAAGATATCTGTTCTGGAGCTCATTAAAAGGTCTACCCTTCACAAGGATGCATTAAGGGACTTCTTACAAAAAGTGATGGTCAGCGAAGATATGGCAGTCGACAGCTTACCAACGGCCCTAGCAACTATTTCCAAAGGGCCGGGAATCACGTTTTCAGAAGCCGAGCTAGCACTTCCGGAAGCTCGACAAATGCCGCTCCGCATTACAATCACCCTGAACAAAGTCAGCATTGAAGCAGCACTGGTTGACACAGGGGCTTCAATCAATGTGTGCCCACTCAGTACCCTCCGAGCTTGCAACATATCTGAAGAGTTATTACGACCTACCCCTACCACTATAGCAGCATATGACAATTCAAGGCGAGCATGTCACGGGGTGGTCACTATCCAAGCAGAGCTCGGACCCCTTACAATGGCCGTAGAATTCTATGTACTAGACATCGACCCTATGTTCAAGGCTATCTTGGGTCGTCCATGGCTGGATACGCTCGGTGCCGTGCCCTCCACCGCACATCAATGCGTCAAATTCCCTTTCCAAGGGAGGGTCGTCAAGGTCAAAAGCCTATCTACAGTGCAATCGGTTAAGGCCATTTCAGAACAGATTCTTCCTACACTTTGGCCAAGCAGCCGACCCGTCATATCAATGCTGGATGTAAACTTCCCTTGGGCTTATACGCCTCCTAGGCCCATCACTACTCCAGTTAACATCAAGATGAAGCCCCAGATCCGAGACCCAAAATGCTGGAACATTATACTGAAACTGGGCTACCAACCGGGGAGAGGCCTCGGTGCACAGTTACAAGGAATGACCAAGCCCATACCCAAGGGAAGAAGGATGGGCAGGAGAGGTCTTGGCTACAAAGAAACCTCATTATCTATGATGGGTGATTCTGGGCCACTCACCTGGGACTACCGCCAGCACTTTGTCCGAGGGCCTCTCCAGCCTGGCACATTAGCTCTGCAGCCAGCTCCGTTAGAAAGAAATACAGTATGTCCGGTTGCTAGTCCTCCGCCGGCACTAAAAAGGTCAGAACATGATATGCTTGATTATGGTCAAGCCTTACAGGGGTTGTTTTATGAAGAAGACTGCCAAAAGAAGCAAGAGGTTCGGCTCATGCAATGGAGACCGAAGAAGCGGCCAGACAATGATCCACGGGAGGAGGGGAGCATGCCGATTATCTTTTCTTGGTCTCCCTCCTGCTATCAATCTCTCCTCCAGCAATGGGAGTTTTTGCCCCGTCTTCCTCCTATCATGATAAATCCATCCTTCATTGATCTGCCCGAGATTCTATTTGTTCCTTGCGCTTGCGGGCACTGCCCGCCCATTGATTTATCCACCCTATTCACTCCTCCTCCTCCCAACGCCCAACTCCACGAGATGTGGTTCTCATCTTCTGATCCCTTCTTTGACTGCATCTTCCCTGAGCTATTCCCTATGCAGCTCCCGCCTCCTCCATCTTGTTGTATAGTCTCTGCTAATCTCCAAAAAAAAAAAACGTCAAATTCAAAATGGAGATTTCAGTGGAAGATTATGCTACCCTGTCTCCATCCTCATCCCAGGGGCACGAGTCCCCTGCTCCTTCCCTTCCACTAGGTCTCCTTTCTCCTAGGTTAGGATTAGGGTCTATCGAGTCCAGGGAAGTAGAATTAGTTAGGTCTAAAGAAGTAGGGTCTTATTCTAGGTCATCCAACCCTTCCTCCTCTGAGCCGCGCCCGCTTGCGCGTCCTCCCAAATCTGTTCCTCATAGGTTCTTACAAGACCTAGCTCAGCACTGTCATGCCCTTTTAAAATGTCCGGAATTTGTTGCTACGGCAATTACGATTGAGGATGAAGAAGAAATAGAAGGGGCGTGGGGCGATGACGGACTCGGCGTCTATGAAATCCTGGGTGAAAAAGATCTGATTAATGAGGACAGCAATGTAGATGACACCGCCGATCTGTATGCACAAGGACTGAAGAGATTCGACGAGCCGTCGACGGTAGTGGACGAACCTACAAAGGAAATCGACTTGGGGACTGAAGAAGATCCAAGGCCTATCATTATTGCTACTAACCTCCCTCCACAAGTAGAAGAGGATTTAATCAAAGTTCTAAGGGAGTATAGCGATTCCTTTGCCTGGTCTTACGAGAACATGCCAGGTCTTGACCCCTCTTTAGTGGAACATCGACTCGTGCTTAAACCAGGGGCAACACCTGTCAAACAACGGTCAAGAAGATTTCACCCCCACATGGCCTTAAGGATTAAGGAAGAAGTCGACAAGTTATATAAGACCAGATTCATCAGAGTTGTTCTATATCCTCAGTGGGTGGCAAACATAGTCCCTGTTATCAAGAAGGATGGAAAGGTGCGTATTTGCATCGATTTCAGGGATCTCAATAAAACATGTCCCAAGGATGATTTCCCGCTGCCTCATATAGACGTCCTAGTAGACAACACCGTCGGGTATGAAGCTCTATCATTCATGGATGGATATTCGGGCTACAATCAAATCCGTCTCGCTCCTGAATATCAATAGAAAACTTCCTTCACCACGCCCTGGGGCACGTACTGTTATGTGGTTATGCCATTTGGTCTGAAGAACACGGGCGCCACCTATCAATAGGGCGATGATGGCCATCTTCCATGACATGATGCATATCTATATGGAAGCTTACGTGGATGACATTTTGGTGAAGTCAAGGACTCAGGAAGAGCACCCCTCTATTCTGGCTAAGGTACTGCAAAGAGCTAGGGAGTACAAGCTTAAGATGAATCCGAAGAAGTGTGTATTCGGAGTCTCCTCAGGGAAGCTGCTAGGCTTTATAGTGAGCAAACGGGGGATCCAGATTGATCCTAACAAAGCACAGGCCATCATGGATATGCCTCCGCCTAAGAACATTACGGAACTTCGAGGATTGATCGGTAGATTACAATTCATTAGAAGATTCATATCCCAACATTCTCAAAGATGCCGTCCATTTTATGAATTGCTTAAGGCAGGGGTTAAATTTGAATGGAATGAAGATTGTCAAAAGGCCTACGAGGACTTGAAGAACCCCCAGTTTTGCAACCTCCTGTCCCTGGGAAACCCCTAATCCTATATATCTCGGTCATTGAGGACTCCCTAGGGGCGGTCTTAGCACAAGTGGATGATGAAGGAAAAGAGCGGGCTGCGTATTACCTCTCTCGGTTGTTTAATCCAGCAGAATCCAGATACACCGCTATGGAGAAAACTTGTGCCGCCTTAGTGTGGGTAGCTCAGAAGCTTAAACACTATTTTCTTGCCCACGCAGTTAGGTTGATCTCTAGAATGGACCCTATTCGCTATCTCTTAGAAAAACCCATCCTTTCTAGTAGGTTAGCTCGCTGGCAGAGCTTCCTCTCTCAATTCGACATCTCTTTGTTGTTCAGAAGGCAGTCAAAGGATATGCCATTGTTGAGCATCTCGCTCATCTCCCCATTCCTCACACCGATTCCATCCAGGACGATTTCCCTGATGAGCATCTTTCTATTATCTCTCATCATCCCTTTTGGTCTCTGCACTTCGACGGTGCCCTCAATTCTCAAGGCCGGGGGATCGGTGCTGTTCTGCTTACTCCAGAAGGGGTGACCATTCCCTTTGCTTATCAACTTTGGTTTCCCGCTACCAACAACATTGCTGAGTATGAGGCTCTCCTGGCTGGATTGAAGCATGCCTATCTCCTAGGCGCGCGTTATTTAAACATTATAGGAGATTCTCAGCTCGTCCTACGGCAAGTTCTGACCACTTATCGTACTCGTGACCCCAAGCTCAAGCCTTATCAAGATCTGGTCACGCTCCTTGCCAGGCAATTCCGTAAGCTGATCTATATCCATACTCCCCGTTCTCAGAACATTCTAGCTGATGCTCTGGCATCCCTTGCTTCTTCTCTATCTTTCCCTCTCAGTCGGAGCACTGAGACTATCGTCGTTCAGAGATTGGACGCACCCTCTCTTCAGGACCCTTGGTTCATTAATCTTAGGAAATCTGTAGAGGCAAGAGCTGAGAAGGGAGATCTTAAGGAAGTATCTTTAACAGAGCTAGAAGAGATCCTGGACGAAGAAGAGTTGCCTTGGTATCATGAAATTGAGTTGTTTTGTAAGGAGGGATTATTCCCAGAAGGGGCAACTGCTGAGCAACGCAAGTCAATCAGAAGAGCCGCCGCAAGGTATACTATTGTCGTAGGAGAACTGTACAGGCGCGCTACTAATGGGATGCTCATGAGATGCTTAGATGATGTTGAAGCTTGGAAGGTGGCCGAAGCAGCCCATTCTAATGAGTGTGGGGGTCATGTCAATGGCCAGGCTCTAGCGAAGAAGATCCTGAGGCAGGGCTACTATTGGACCACTCTAGAGGAAGATTGCTCCCTCTATGTCCGGAGGTGTCTTAAGTGCCAACTCCAAGCTGATAAAATTCATTCTCCAACTTCGTCTCTCCATCCTATGACCGCTCCTTGGCCATTCTCTATGTGGGCCTTTGACGTTGTCGGCCCACTCGGTGATCCTAACTCCCAGATCAAGTAGAAATCCTTTATCCTTACCGCCACTAAGTACTTCACCAAGTGGGCTGAAGCCGAGGCGTACGCGATATCAAAGCTACAACGGTGTGCCGCTTTATTATGAAGAATATCATCTCACGGTTCGGAGTGCCAAGCAGCATCATCACCAATAACGGACCCCAGTTCGTTTCCCAAGAGCTCAAGGACCTATGTAAGAAGTTTAATATTGCATTACATCATTCATCTCCATATTATCCTCAAGGAAACGGTCAAGTCGAGGCCACTAATAAAACCCTTCTTAAAATCATCAAGAAAACATGTGAAGCTCATAAGTTTTCTGATTGGCCAGAAAGATTAGTGGAAGCTCTGTGGGCTTACCGCACCTCCGTCCGTACCCCTACGGGACAAACTCCCTATTCTCTTACCTACGGGATGGAGGCGGTGCTCCCATATGAGATCCTGATCCCTTCCCTTAGAGTACAGCTTGATAAAGAACTTAATCTCGATGAACGTCGAGAGGCGTTGCTGGTTCAGTTGAAACTCCTAGATGAGAAGAGGATGAATGCGGCCGATCATGTATCCGTTTACCAAAAGAGGGTTTCGCGTTATTTTCAAAAGAAAGTAATCGAACGTAAGTTTCAAAAAGGTGATATGGTTTTGAAGCGAAAATTCATTCGGTCTGCAGGTCCTAGGTCTAAATTGCAACCTAATTGGGAATGGCCGTTTGTCGTAAAAGAAGCTTATCCAGGAAATGCTTACCGTTTAGTAAACGCGGAAGGTGAGGAGCTCTCTCACCCGTGGAATGGGTTGTATCTTAAGCGTTTCTTTCCTTAGAGTCTAACCATGTGCTACCCCGGCAGCAAGATGTTCCTCTTGTCACTAATGGAGTCCCGAATGAGGCAATCACACACTACACGACGTCCCTGGTCAGGTTTTCCGCGTTGAGAAAGGACAACGTTTCTCCTTGGCCATGCTTTGGGGGAAAGTCAAGGTCCATGTCCGCTTCTTCCTTCAGCTAAAACCAGGGGCAAGAGGTGAATAAAGAGGCGATAACCTATCCAAACACTCTCACGAGAGGAGGTCTCAAATAGGGGCAGTCCGTTATGACCAGACGCCACAAGAAACGAAAGAGACAGTGAAGGGGCAATCTCTATAACAAAATCAAAAACACCTCAAAGTCAATATAATATGAATTATGAATTCCAAAGCTCCAGAAAGGCAAAGCAAGAAAAGCTAGGCATGACAAGAGTGGCAGTACAGTTCCCCGCGGGACATTATGAGCCCGATCGCATGCATGCCTAGGGTGGATTAAGGTTCGATGACGGACTCAAAGTCCCAGCACAACAGACCAAGTCTCTAATGGGTTGTACGGAAAGGAAATCAAGTCTTAAAAACTTCTATATCTGGCCTAAAGCTTACCCCCTTATTCTGTTTTTATTTTAGGACCAAGATTAGTACCCTGGGTATGGCCCTGGCAGAAACACCGTCATGACAATTTGGACCTTGTCCAGGGGTCGTCATTTTCTCTCACACCCACCCCCGGACTCGATATCAACAAGGAAGGGCTCGCGCTGCTGGGGAAGCACTGGTTTTCCCAAAATCCAAAAAAATTAATTATTTTCAAAATCCAAACAAATTTAATATTTTTCAAAACCCAAAAAAAAAATCAGAATATTTCCAAAATCTAAAAACATCAAATATTTTCAAAACGCAAACAAATCAAATATTTTCAAAGTCTCACAAAAATCAGATATTCTCCAAAATCCCCAAAAAACACCATCATATGCATTTGCATGCATTGCATTATTTTTATTATGTTTTCCGCCTATTTAACAAGGCTCCACCCCTTGACCAAATATTGAGAAACGGTCATTATCTAACTTGCTTCAAGGCAAGGGGTTGAGTCTAAGAACAGATCTAACTTGTTTCATGTTTAAAGTGTGCGCAGAACACAGGATCAAGATCAAAGTGAGAAGCTCACAATTATGCAGATTCAAAGGCTGTAACGCGTCATCACCAGACCGCTACAGTCATCTAACGGTCATATCCCTACCGTCACTCCTCTTCTTGCATAAGCTTTCGTTCTTTCAGCAATCATCATTCTAACGGCCAAGGTTATGACCGTTACTTACTCTAACGGCCTGAGTCTGGACCGTTACATCCCTCAGAGAACAGGGTTCTTCGTGTTTCCATTCTGATGGCCTATCGTAAGACCGTCATTTCTTTGTAGCGGCCCAGTGCACATCCATTACATACTCCAGAGGCTCTGCCTGTTCACATCATTCCAGACAATCAAGCCACAAAACTCTTGCTCATTCAACTAAGGCAATCTCATCTCATTCAATCAGGCTTAATGAAAAATGAATTCACAAGATTCCAACTTTTTGTCATACAACCAACACCTCTCTAAATAAAAAATAAAAAAATCAAGCTACATTAAGTTTTTCATCTGCAAGAGGGTGGACCTTCCTCAACTCTTTCACGTAACCTCGGCGTGCTTCGTCGTTCTCTTCAACTTCTTCTTGCCACGAGCGCACTTTACTGATCTCCCACATGGTCAGCGCGTTCCGGATCGCTCTTTCATCCTCCTCGGTCCCCATCTTCCTAGATAGAAGGGGAGGGTAGTGTGATAGTGCAGGAGCTTTGGTTCTTGGAAGTCCGATCTGAAGATGGCACCGGTGCGGGTTGTAGATCGCCATTGTAGTGTTCCCCACTAGCTGGAGGTCCAGGCCTTGACGCCGTGGTATTTTAAGAGGAGTGCTTCGAAGGATTCTTGGTCGCATATTGAACTTGTCTATTGGCAAAGTGTTGAAGAAGAGGCGCCATTCATCCCGAGTTTTCTTATCCGCCGTCCAGCATTCAACCTGTGAAGAGTATCCAAATGCCCCTCCAATGAAGAAGAGAGGGTGGCTCCCGAAGATTCGACTGGCCGAAGTTATGTCTTCCTTTGGTTGGAATTTGACTCTCACTCCCGTCCAGCACTCAAGAAGTATCATGGAGCCGAACAAAGGTCCTCCTAGGCAAGCTAAACTTAGTCCTTCATAGAGGTATGAGAGGATCGCTTGAGAGATGGACGTTCCCCGCCACAACCCACTAATAATGCTGAGATTTTTCATGTCTAATTGGTGGTCGGTTGTGGTGAAAAGGAAGACTCCGCATAAGCATACCGCCACCGCCTTGGCTATTGCTTCGTGTCTCTCCTACTTGTTCTTGCAATGGGACACTATCCATTGTGCCAAGGGTATCAAATGAATGTGGTGTGGGCTGATCATGGTCCTCACGTTCTTCGGATTATGGATAAAATCACTTAAGATCAAGGACGGGTCGATAGGCTCAACCGTGTAGCAAACCCGGTCTTCCTCCCCCACCTTAGTCTTAGGAAGGGCTAGGTAGGTCTCTACCTCTTCTAATAGGACTGTCGCTTCAAAGGAAGGGAAGATGAAGGTATGAGTTTGTGGATGCCATAGTTCTACAAGAGCTGAAATACTTGGCCAATCTAAAGATAATTTCTGGAAGTTTTTGCCTAAGACCGAGAGGTTGAAGGTGCCATGCTTTAAGGATTGATGTGACTTCTATAGGGAGTGCCTTTACCATAGGAGCCACCCACTTCAAAGTTGAATAGCATCTTGGGCCAGGAAGGGGCTTAAGAAGGAGAAGAAGAAGGAGTCATGAAAGGAATTGAAGTGCAGAAAATTCTGAACTTGGCCGGGTTATTGGGACTTACCACCCTTTGAGCATTAGAGCTTAGGTGCTTGGGAATTGAGGTTAGCCGTTGAAGCTCTCCGTGTTCCTTTCTTGCAGCCTTAGGTCCGATGTAGACCTTCTCCTCCATAGCCATCACCTCAAAGCTTCTCTTCATCTTGATTTCTGCCTTTAGGGGTGGTTTTTCAGCCCTAGAGCAGAGGTTTCAGCAAAGCTACGATTTTTGGTTGGGTTTCCAAGTTTTAAAGGCTTGATTTTGGTTTTAAAAGGATAAGACTTGAGTTAGGAGGCCTTATCTTCAATCTAGATAAGTTCTAGTGGGGGATTAAGTGGATAAGTCTCGGGTTTAGGCTCTCACGGCTCAATCCGTCTCGGAATACAACTCAGGCTTCAACGGTCCATCGTGGGACCGTCATTTGTCTCTGACGCGCCTGTAGATCCTAATTAGAAATCCACTTAGAAATAAAATGGATAATAAAGCTAAAAAAAAGTATGTGAAGAGGGGGAGAAAAGGGGAGCATGCGTAGGATGCTAAGGGGAATGTGATCGCCAGAGACGCGAGGGCCTCAAAGATATAACAAATAATAAAAGGGAGGGATCGCGAAAAATACCTTAAAAGCGCGGGATTGTGAGTGCTTTCCTTTCTCTTCCGATCGGCCGGCCGATGAAGAGAGTTCTTCTTTTTTGATTACCCTTGTAAAGATCAAAGACAACAACCAATAAAAATAGGAATTAGAACCAAGGTGAGTGTAGCATCAAATTCATAATAAAGATGAACATGAAAATTATGTATAAGAACACACCTTGTGGGTGTTGGCCCTTAAACCCCTATGCAAAAGGGTATGGGAGATATGATGAATGATATGCAAATAGGGAGGTGTGCAAGTGTTGCACTAAGGAGATCTCAACATGGAGATAAAAAGAAATAAAAGGAAGAGATGGAATAATGATGCATGTAATTAACTAAAGAAAAATAAGAGATAAGAGGGGGAAAGCTTAGTGGTTTCTCCAATTGGCTTCAAGATCTTCAATAGAGGAAGAAGAGGATGTAGAATTCCATGGATGTAGAGGCTCCAAATCTTCAATAGAGGAAGAAGAACTCCATGGATGAAGCTTTTAGGTGCATGGGAGTCTTCCTCCTTGAGCCTTTGGTCCGGCAGCACCTCCCCTTGAATTGATCTTGATCCCTTAACACAAGGGAGAGAGGAGTCCTATTTATAGGGTTGAAATTCGAAATTAATTCCAAGGGAAATTAGGAAAACATGTTTTAGTGGGATGAGGAATGAGATAAACATTAGGCAAGTGTCCCTTCAACCTTGGAAAGTCATAGGAACCCTTTCCTAAGTGGAAAAAGAGATTAAATGAGGAAAGGAAGTGAAATTCGGAATTAAATCAAGAGAAAATAAGAAAACATGTTTTAGTTAGAATTTGGAAGAGATAAACATTAGGCAAGTGTCCCTTCAACCTTGGAAAGTCATAGGAACCCTTTCCCAAGTGGAAAAAGAGATTAAATGAGGAAAGGAAGTGAAATTCGGAATTAAATCCAAGAGAAAATAAGAGAATATGTTTTAGTTAGATTTGGAAGAGATAAACCTTAGGCGAGTGTCCCTTCAACCTTAGAAAGTCATAGGAACCCTTTCCCAAGTGAAAAAAGAGATTAAATGAGGAAAGGAAGTGAAATTCGGAATTAAATCAAGAGAAAATAAGAAAACATGTTTTAGTTGGAATTTGGAAGAGATAATCATTAGGCAAGTGTCCCTTCAACCTTGGAAAGTCATAGGAACCCTTTCCCAAGTGGAAAAGGAGGTTAAATGAGGAAAGAAGGGAAATTCGGAATTAATTCCATAAAAAATTAGAAAACTTAGTTTTGGTAGGATGGAAAGGGGGATCCTTCCTCCAAGTGTCCTTTCAATATTAGGAAGCCATAGGATTTCCCAAGTGAAAAAGGAGTGTAAGTGAGGAAAGGAAGGGGTGCTTCTGGAGTTCGGAATTGAACAAGAATTGACGACCGAACAGACGGTCGCTAATTAAAGAAATGACGCCCCCTGACGGGGCGTTACTTAAATGACGCCCGGGTCCCTTCCCCCATTTGATTTAAGGCCCGAAAAAATGGAGAAATGGCTCAGAAAAAACTGGAGAAAAATGGAAAAACATGTGGAAAGCTTGGGGAAGTTGGATATTCAATAAAAAGGAGGAAAATCACTCAAATAAGTCGATTTGAGGGTCAAATGGGGCATCACAGTGCGATAGGAGATATGCTCAAAATGATGTCAATTTTAGTGTGTCTACAGCTGCCCCGCCTTGGCATCTGCTTTGCAAGGGAGTGACACGGAATGAAATAGAATAGAATGAAGTGAAGCAACATGGAATGGAATGGAATGGAATGGAATGAAGTGAGAGCGAACTGAAAAGTAGATGCCAAGGTGTGATGAGACACGCAATCAACATCACTTGATGAGAATGAAATCAAAAGCTCGAGATGAAGTAAATCTCGGGAAATCCAACGAAATCAACAATGTTTGGATAAAAGGGGAGATGTGCACGCGGTGCACGAAGGAGATAAAATAAAATGATCAACTTCCAGCGCGGTGGAAGTACCCCAGGTCACAAACCTGTAGATTTCACCATTGGGGAGCGGTTACCAGCCAATGTGGACGTGCTGCAGCCAAGGTGGATCAAGGGGAATGATTGAAAAAATAAGATGATAAAAATCCAAACAAGGAGTTCTCGAGAAAAGACCCAAAACAGCGATAAAACGAACTGAGGATCCAATTCGGCAATGAAAATCTCATATCGAGAAAGATTAAGATCAATTCAACTCTCAATATCAGCTTATCAGAATGATTTTCCAACGTTAATTCAAAGTCCTACATGAATGCATGCTGGGCTAAAGGGAAAATAACAAATGAAAATATAATATAATCAAGGATAATATTGTTAAACTGCCCAGACTGGGTCAAGAAACCAATTCTGCGAGCTGATACTAAGCCGAAGCCCGTTTATCCACGCACCAACTCGTAAAAAGGGAACCATCGTCCCCAGTCTTGGACGGCTCAACGGCCTATCCGTGTGACTAAGACTTCTCTGGAATCATCATTGTTTTTGATGAAGGGGAACTCAAATCCCAGATTTACCAAAGCCACAAGGTCCTTGATATAATCTAGTAACATATGTAACATATAGTAGAATGCATACAGGGAGATGGTGATATCAATAAGCATGGGAACTGAGAAATGAGCTGCAAGCACCGTGGGACTTTGATGATGATGCCCAGTCGGCGGGACCAAGAGCTTCTTATCCTGCGCTCAAAAATTCATTAGCCAAGATATAAAAGATAACAAACAATGAAGAAGGCATTTAAGCATAGCAATCATCAAAGCATCAATTATAGCATGTATATGGCATGAATAGCATAAGTCAAATCATAGCATTGTTTGTTGTTTTATCATGAGGAGATAATCTGGCTAATCAAGATTTGGAGATGAATGATCAAGATCTGATATAATGCCCATCGGCGGAGTGATCAGATGAAATTAGCAGAGTTGATTAAAAAAGATTTGGAGATGAATAATCATGAGATATGATAATCAGAATGATATAGGGAGATGATAATCAAAAAAAAATGCCCCTGGTGGCATGTCATGGAAATATCGGGAAAGAATCAATAGATTGATAGCAATAAGTAGAGAGAGGACCCATCCCGTGCTTTTGGTCTCTGCAAAGCTGTTCCTGCAAAACACCATCAGAAAATACAATGCAAATTTTTGAATTTTGGAAATATGCAAATTTTTATGAGTTTTGAAAAATATATAAATTTTTATGTGGATTTTGAAAATATTTTGATTTTTTTATGAATTTTTGAAAATATTCATTTTTTGTTGGATTTTGATCAGGAAATATTCAATTTTTGTTTGATTTTGGCTTAGACATTGTTAATGCAGCATCAAAGGGTGTTTTGAACCACTGGCTAGGGGTCCTTGTTCCTTCCCTTTTCGCTAAAAACTGCCCAAAGCTGGACGTGCATTGAAAGTGGCATCCTATAACCGACCGTCTTTGATCAACGGTGCCCCTACCAATGCCATACCCGAGAAACATTCGGTCTTGGAGGGAGAAGAGAAGAATAATTGAGGATAAACTTTGTGCAGGATGGGAGATATCGGGACTTGAATTCCTTCCAAGGTGTTCCCTTCAAAGAGGTAGTCTGTTGTGCCGGGGCTTTGTGCCTTTAATTTTTAGACCCTTGACATGCATACGACCAGGGTTTTCCCTGCGGGGACTTTGCCACTCTTGACATGCCATAATTCATACTTTTGCTTTTATCGAAATTTTGACTTGATTTTCATAATACCCCTTTTGGCGAAATATATATCATGAAAACTCATTTAATTTGGGTCAAGACTGCCCCTATTTGAGACTCCTCTCGTATTGGGGATTATCTAGGTTGGTCATCTCATCCGTCAACCTCTTGCCCCTGCATGCGGCCGAGTAAAGAAGAGAAAAGACTTTCAGGAATACTCATGTCATGGCCAAAGTAGCAATGGTGTCTAACCAAGGAGCCGGCTAAGGACGCCGTGAAGTGTGTGGAATGCCCAGCTAAGGGTTATTCTTAACAAGCGGGGAAAGAATGTTGAATTCCCAGCACGGGTTTTTATTAACCAGAGGTGCTGCAAAAAAAATAAGCCTAAAGGACTCTTTTGAGAATGATTTCAATTAAACAAAAGCTTAAGATAAAGGTTTAAAACACCACTCTTAATCTCGTTAAGAAGCACTTGATTTTGAAAATCATGCGTGAAGTAATGAGAAAATGATATCATCAAAATGCATACTTACGCCAATATGTTACCTTGCAACCTTTGTAGAAGCAGCTGTCAGAGGCGAGGTTGATCATCATGGGATTTGCCCTCTTTGGCAGTCAAAAGGATTGGAAGCAAAGGATTTTGGGAGTGGCTTAACAAGAATGAGTGGTGCTCAAACCAGACTCAGACGAATAAGGAGAAAAGAAAAGAGGCGAGGGCTAGAACTCCCTCACTAAGGCGCGGAGACCCTGATCACATGGAACAGTCTACAGAAGAAGCGGAAAATCAAGAAGAGGGGTGAGGACTAAAGCCTCGGAAGCAATGGGAGAAAGGGTAGATGCCCAAAACAGTGGATGTGGAAGAAGTTGGGTCAGACCCAGAATTAGGAGGAATCAGAAGAAGAAATTGGTAGATGGAAAGAGGTGGATCCGGAGGGTCCGGAGGCAGAGGAGGAGAATCATGATAGGAGGAATCCGGAGGCTCCGGAGGAATATTGAAAGAAGGGATGCGATGCCCTGGGGAGAAATAGGGAAAAAGATGATGGAAAAAAAAGAAGAAAATGAAGGATGTGATGTCCCGGAGGAGTAGAAAGATGAATCGGAAGAAAGATGGAGGGTCCGGAGGTTCCGGGGGAATGAAATCAGGAGGGTCACGATGCCCTGGAAGATGATAGAGAGAATAAGACGGAGAATTCGGAGGTTCCAGAGGAAGCAAATGGAAAGGGGCACGATGCCCGGGGAAAAGATGGAGACAATCAGGTGGAGGATCCGGCGGTTCCGGAGGAAGAATATAGAAAGGGGAGCGATACCCAAGAGAGAGGAATGAAGGAGGATCAGGAGGAAAATTCGGAGGTTCTGAAGGTAGCAAATGAGAAGGGGTGCGATGCCCAAGGGGAAAATCTGGAGGTTCCGGAGGAGGAAGGTGGAAAGGGGCGCGATGCCCGAGAGAAAGGTCCGGAGGTTTCGGAGGAGAAGAATGGAAAGGGGCGCGATGCCCGAGGGGAAAGTCCGGAGGTTCCGGAGGAAGAAGATGAAAAGGGGCGCATTGCCCGAGGGGAAAGTCCGGAGGTTCCGGAGGAGGAAAGTGGAAAGGGGCGCGATGCCCGAGAGAAAGGTCCGGAGGTTCCGGAGGAATAGAATTAGAAAGGGCGAGATGCCCAAAGAGGAGGGATAAAATTCCTGGAGGTTCCAGGGAGATAGCAGGAAAAGGGACGCGATGCCCCAGGGATAGTAGATAAAAAGATGAAGATGAATAAGATGGGAAGTGCGGAATATCCGGAGGTGCCGGAAGGCGGGGAAGATACGGGTTTGGAAACCCGGGAAGCAGGAGGTGCAAATGCATGCAATGGGATGGATGCGATGAATGCAATGAATGCGCGAATGCAATGAGATGCAAAGAATATGGAGAATATGAAGGGCGAGAGGATGAGATCCTCCTCCTAACCCTGGGAATGGCCCATGGAAAAGATGTGATAGACAAGAAGGTGGATGAAATAGCGGAAGGCCTTTCGGCACCAAGATAACTGCCCCTCCACGGCAGTGAAAGAATACAGCCAAATGACCTAATGGATGAAATACAAGTCCATGACGAAGCTTCAATAGTAAACGACAACTCCCTTGGAGGGTGAAAAGTAATGGTGTGAGGGAGTTGGAAAGTAGGGCTCAGAAGCATCATGTTGCCCAGGGGTTCAAGATTTGGAAGTTGGAACAGAGGGTGCCCTGCCCGGCCCTTACACAGCATCAGTGCTTGGCATGACGGTGACTTGGCCTCTTCAATCATGCCTGGCACAATAACCCGGATTGGCATCCGGCAAATGAACTCTTGCATTTTGAATAGCGCGGCCATGGCCAAATTCTTCTTTCGCAGCTCTTGATCATCCTCGGCACAAGTGTTTGTAGAAGCACTCCCCTTCCGAGTAGTAGAGGGAGGTGAAGCAGAGGCGGAAGGCTCCATGAATGGTGGGGGCGTAATGAAAGGCGTTGGAGAAAGGATAAGTAGAGGCGGAGGTATAAACACGTCGAGTTTCTCCCTTTGCTCGGAAGCAGTTGGGATTGGCTCGAGTGCAAAAAAGGGTGAATCCTGCTCAGGATTAGCCACGGGTAAAGGTGAAGGGTTATGTGGTGGAATAGGTGTTATAGGCATAGTGGAGGGTTTTGAGGTTAAAGGGGTAATGGAGGGTTGAAGTGGTGGGATGTTAATTGGGGAAGGTTTAATGGTGGGTTCAATGGAGGCCGATGGTGTGAAGGTTAATGGTTTAATGGGTGGAGGTGTCATTGGTGGAGGTTTGATGGAAGGTTCAGGGGAGGGTGATGATATGAAGGTTGATGTAACTGGGGGAGGTATAACTGGTGGAGGTTTGGTGCGGGGAAAACTCCGGACGGGGCGAGCGGTGTTTGGAGTGGGAGGAGACTCAAGATGCGCCGGTGTGGGTGATTGGAGTATCGAACCATCATCGTAACACCAAGAGGTCTCGGAAACGGGGGTTGGATCAGGGATGGTAGCTTCGTCCTGAGCAGGGGGTTCATCAAATGATAGTGGAGGAAGCGGGAAGTTAAGGAAACTCGGAAGGGGCGCCTGTGGAGCTTCACCATCATATATTGCCTCAGATTCTTCAATCACCGGCTCTTGATCGCTTGAAATGCCGATGCCATAATCATCCATCCTGTCTTTCCATTCATTCTCCATCTTCGTAATATCATCCAGGAAAGCGTGTAGAGGATTGACTGGAGTAGGAGGAGCGGGTCGCGGGCTCGTAACCCTCTTTAATTGTTCCTCCATAAGAGTGATTTTATCAAGGAGAGTTTGCTGGAGGGGTGTGACCTGTGCAACCGAAGGTTGATAGGGCCTTGAAGGAGGAGGGGCCGTATAAAAAGGCCGTGGAGAAGAATTAACGGGCCGACCCATGGAAGAACCCGGATGGGCCGGATTGCAAGGAATAAATGGGCCTTGGGGCCGTGATGGAGGAGGAATAGAAGGAGGCGGGTGATGGGCCACCCGAGTAGAATGAATAGGAGGAGATGGGTGATGGGTCACCCGTGTAGGAATAAAAGAGGGAGGTGGGTGATGGGCCACCCGTGTAGGATTAGAAGGAGGAGGAGAGGAATGAGATGCACCCTCAATGGCGGCCTTAAGGGCTTGGATCTGTTGAGGGGTGAGATGATCTAATGCATGAATGATTTGGGAAACCTTCTCATCATTGGGAGGAGACGGTCCCGAGGGAATAGTGGCTCGCAATTGGATTAAAAGACCATTGGATTGGACATTGCCCATGGGTCGGGCAACACCATAAGAGTGAGGACGTGGTCCTTTGAAAGAATTATGGTGAGAATTATGTTGAACATGTTGGAATTGAGGGGAATAAGATGTGCTAGGTTGATCACCCTCATGAACATTAATTGAATTGAACATGTTGTTTTGTCTATCAAAGTAAGCCATTATGTAAGCAATTTAATGTGCAAACAATTTACAAAGAAGCACACAAGTTGGAATGGTTACCTTGATTTTTTTTATGTTTGAACCTTGGTGAATTAATGATTTTTTACAAAGATTTGGAATGATTCACACGAGGGAGGAACCTAGTTTCAATATGATTACTTCAATGCCAACTAGGAACACTCTCTCACCACGTATAGGCCAACTAAACTCGGGAACTTCAAGGGTACAACCTGCCCGGCGTCCGTGAGGGAATCCACGGGTGCGGGGACTTATGGAGGCTTGGTTTAGGAATTTCCAATCCAAAGAGACGGAATGCTCAATGGAGGGTCCTTCCTTCACCAAGGGGGTGTGTGAAATCCTAATATAGAGAGAGGAGGTCTCCCAAGCCAAATGCCCTAAATGCAAGTCCTAATGCAAAAGACAAAGAAAAGAAAGTATGAACCATGATATGAGCCAAACCAAAGAAAGATAAGGTAAAACACTCACATGGCCATACAAATCATAGCAATCAACATAATATGAAGCATGGCATCCAAAATTTTCTTTTAAAAAAAGATGGAGAGATAAGAAAGTGGAATTTTTCAAAAACCAACAAGTTAGCAATCACATAAGGGGAGGGGGATGTGCACGCGATGCACAAGTGATAAAACAAAAAGGAAAGTGCTATGTGGAGCACAAAGGGAGTTGCACCGAGGGTGCAAAGGGGGAAGGGTAATCAAAGAAAAACAATGGTGGTCCCACCGTGATCGCCAATTTGTAGATCCTAATTAGAAATCCACTTAGAAATAAAATGGATAATAAAGCTAAAAAAAAGTATGTGAAGAGGGGGAGAAAAGGGGAGCATGCGTAGGATGCTAAGGGGAATGTGATCGCCAGAGACGCGAGGGCCTCAAAGATATAACAAATAATAAAAGGGAGGGATCGCGAAAAATACCTTAAAAGCGCGGG
The DNA here is from genome assembly GCA_022559845.1 of Amorphophallus konjac. NCBI lineage: Eukaryota > Viridiplantae > Streptophyta > Magnoliopsida > Alismatales > Araceae > Amorphophallus > Amorphophallus konjac. The sequence continues at coordinate 2,694 of JAHNEJ010002342.1, read as the reverse complement.
ATTGTGAGTGCTTTCCTTTCTCTTCCGATCGGCCGGCCGATGAAGAGAGTTCTTCTTTTTTGATTACCCTTGTAAAGATCAAAGACAACAACCAATAAAAATAGGAATTAGAACCAAGGTGAGTGTAGCATCAAATTCATAATAAAGATGAACATGAAAATTATGTATAAGAACACACCTTGTGGGTGTTGGCCCTTAAACCCCTATGCAAAAGGGTATGGGAGATATGATGAATGATATGCAAATAGGGAGGTGTGCAAGTGTTGCACTAAGGAGATCTCAACATGGAGATAAAAAGAAATAAAAGGAAGAGATGGAATAATGATGCATGCAATTAACTAAAGAAAAATAAGAGATAAGAGGGGGAAAGCTTAGTGGTTTCTCCAATTGGCTTCAAGATCTTCAATAGAGGAAGAAGAGGATGTAGAATTCCATGGATGTAGAGGCTCCAAATCTTCAATAGAGGAAGAAGAACTCCATGGATGAAGCTTTTAGGTGCATGGGAGTCTTCCTCCTTGAGCCTTTGGTCCGGCAGCACCTCCCCTTGAATTGATCTTGATCCCTTAACACAAGGGAGAGAGGAGTCCTATTTATAGGGTTGAAATTCGAAATTAATTCCAAGGGAAATTAGGAAAACATGTTTTAGTGGGATGAGGAATGAGATAAACATTAGGCAAGTGTCCCTTCAACCTTGGAAAGTCATAGGAACCCTTTCCTAAGTGGAAAAAGAGATTAAATGAGGAAAGGAAGTGAAATTCGGAATTAAATCAAGAGAAAATAAGAAAACATGTTTTAGTTAGAATTTGGAAGAGATAAACATTAGGCAAGTGTCCCTTCAACCTTGGAAAGTCATAGGAACCCTTTCCCAAGTGGAAAAAGAGATTAAATGAGGAAAGGAAGTGAAATTCGGAATTAAATCCAAGAGAAAATAAGAGAATATGTTTTAGTTAGATTTGGAAGAGATAAACCTTAGGCGAGTGTCCCTTCAACCTTAGAAAGTCATAGGAACCCTTTCCCAAGTGAAAAAAGAGATTAAATGAGGAAAGGAAGTGAAATTCGGAATTAAATCAAGAGAAAATAAGAAAACATGTTTTAGTTGGAATTTGGAAGAGATAATCATTAGGCAAGTGTCCCTTCAACCTTGGAAAGTCATAGGAACCCTTTCCCAAGTGGAAAAGGAGGTTAAATGAGGAAAGAAGGGAAATTCGGAATTAATTCCATAAAAAATTAGAAAACTTAGTTTTGGTCGGATGGAAAGGGGGATCCTTCCTCCAAGTGTCCTTTCAATATTAGGAAGCCATAGGATTTCCCAAGTGAAAAAGGAGTGTAAGTGAGGAAAGGAAGGGGTGCTTTTGGAGTTCGGAATTGAACAAGAATTGATGACCGAACAGACGGTCGCTAATTAAAGAAATGACGCCCCCTGACGGGGCGTTACTTAAATGACGCCCGGGTCCCTTCCCCCATTTGATTTAAGGCCCGAAAAAATGGAGAAATGGCTCAGAAAAAACTGGAGAAAAATGGAAAAACATGTGGAAAGCTTGGGGAAGTTGGATATTCAATAAAAAGGAGGAAAATCACTCAAATAAGTCGATTTGAGGGTCAAATGGGGCATCACAGTGCGATAGGAGATATGCTCAAAATGATGTCAATTTTAGTGTGTCTACAGCGCCAGAATGGGGCCGTCGCATTTCCTGTAGGTTCAAGTTCGCCTGATCCTGTTCTGTGAAGTCTGACGGTCCAGTGTTTGACCGTCGTTCTTTCGTAACGCGTGAATCCTGAGCCGTTACACCCTCAGCCGTTCAGCTCCTTGGCTTCTGGGCTAAACATTTCTCGACGGTCTTGGTTAGGACCATTTCTTCCCCCCGACGCGTCTCCTTTGGGCCATCGCATTTCCTGCTAGTTGCCCTGCAAACCATCGCTCTGCCATGATCAACTGTCTAGCATTAGGCCATTATTTGTCTTTGACGCGCCTTCCTTTGACCGTCACTTTTCCTGTAGCCCCAGCTACAATTTGACCACTGTCATGATTAATGGCCCTTATCTAGCGCGTTATTTGATTATGACGGTCTGAACCTGGACCGTTACATTCTCTGCTGCTGAATTGAGGCTATTTCTTCCTGCCTTTGCCTAGACCTGGCAGTCTTTCACATTTTACACCTCCTTCTCCCCACATTCTCATGCACAACTGTTTTCATTTATCACACACATGCATTCATACACACATCTTACACATTCATCATCACATACAATCATTCATTTGTTTTTGGCATTTCACAAACACACATTCCTGCACAAAATAACAAAAGACCAAAAAGAATTTCTTTTTTTTCCACCCCATTTTTCTATATAAGTCATGTACAAGTGATAACAAAAAGGCAAAGGAAAAATATATATCACTCGGCCGGCTTATCTCCCGGGCCGCCATCACTATCTCCGGTACCCTCGGGCTGCCTGGCTATTGGTCCCATGGCGCTGTGCTCACCCTCTGGCTGTCGTCTCTGGTCCGCCTCCTCGTTCCTCCGATGGCCGGAAGAACTGGTAAAATACTCGCGAACTCCGCTGATAGGGGCCACGCTCTAGCTCCGGCTGCTCGTCCCCGACCTCTTCCCTAGAAGCCGGAGTGCATCCTTCAAAGCCCCAATCGCGCCCTTCATCTCGAAGGTCTGCACTCGGAACTGATCTCGCTCGCCTCTT